>CAJHNH020005557.1:704066-771566 GCA_905116865.2 Candidula unifasciata
TCAGACTTCGAGTTGGCTGACATAGATATTACATGACCACGTGGAGCAGGTTATGTGCTGAAAACTCAAACATTATATATGTGCACGCTGTCCTGAATATTATCTTTCAGTGACAGTAAATACTGTACACCCATCATTCTCCCCCTGGGGTTATAAATCCCTGTTTAGGTGAACACATTAAGTGAGCACATGGTGGGCACACAAAACGTAGCAGCATCCCTGCGGATACACCCACTGTGATATTATCTCGATACACAGTTAACCCCTTCGACTATTCTCCTCTCCTGGCATTCCTTAAAAGCCCCCATCAAGTGATTTAAATATTTGTTAGCTGAAGTAAACTAATATGCACAAAGACACTTGAACCTAAGTACACAATTTACTTAACTCTGTGTAACAACATCAAAAAGATTTATTTAATAAATCGAAATTAAAATAAAATGA
This sequence comes from Candidula unifasciata, assembly GCA_905116865.2. Taxonomy (NCBI): domain Eukaryota; kingdom Metazoa; phylum Mollusca; class Gastropoda; order Stylommatophora; family Geomitridae; genus Candidula; species Candidula unifasciata. The sequence goes on from CAJHNH020005557.1 coordinate 704,511, forward strand.
ACTTGTTTAGGCTAGTAGAGTTGGGATGATGTTATAGATGACATTAAAGTTGTACATAACTTAGCTCATCAGGACAGTTCTCGGCTTGAGACCCTGCCTATCTTTTCCAGTTTGTCGTCCTCACTGCTTTCTGCAGGTCGTTACACTCGACTGTCGGCAAATAATGGATGCCTACTAGTCTCTGCCCAATGTGGGAACTGTGATAAAGAAACAAGCGCATATTTGTAGTATCTGCTCTAGATGTACACTAAGCATGTATATTATACTAACATCAAGCATGTTTATTTAAATAAAACATTTCATCTCTCCCTCATGCTCACATTCACTCCTGTCCAATTTGGAAGGGCTTATGTCTCACATTCCAACTGTTACATCTTCTGCCTTCCTCTACACGTCCTGTAATGATAGTCAAGTCTTCTACGTCAGGTGCCATCTCTCGTACAGACTCAAATGACAATCAGTCAGACGGAACCAGTTCTGGAATCTATGCTTGGAACAATCGACGCGCCCAGAATGCTAACAATAGTTCTGGGGCGAATCAAATAACAAATCTTGTGGATTTACTCTCCGGGATCAATCTCCGCATTAGCCTCCCGAGAGTTAAACACATTTCAGTGTGTTAGCTGTATGTAATACAGATTCACATTAACCACACGTGAAAAGATTGCCAAAGTTATCTTCACGCTTGTGATTTCAAAAACATGATAGTTCATTAAATTTCAATGGCAACAACAACATTTAGGTTTTACAACATTGAAACACATGTGCCCGAAAAACATTCATGACACTATCACATAGGAAATAAAGCAATGTGACAGTGCCCTACGAGAATGAAGAAATGTCCGCCTAGGAGTACTACAAAGTGATGAAGACACACACTTGAGCAAAAAGACAGATCTCTATCATAAAATATAGATGTGAACCTAATTTCGATCTTACCTGGAAAAATGAAACCACGATGCCAAAAGTTCTGTCTCAAGCTTAGGTTAAGCCCAACAGATGGCATGTGCTAGACAGGATCTCATTTACCAGACCTAGCGTTCACCACTTTATAACTTTTATCAAGCTCCTCCTACATTACGCCTAAAATCATTCTCATTAACGGATATCATAGCTCCTCCCTTGTGGGTAAGTTTATTCGCTGTCAGTCAGTGACTGTACAACAATTGTTTAAATTCCCACGCTAGGATCTCCTGGTCAATTCATCTGACAGAGCAAATAGGACAAGTCACACCTCCGGCCTACTTCACCTGCCTTCACAATAAAATCAGACGGTGTCAATCCTTCTGTTAACACTTTCTGCTCACCATGTCAATAGTGACCGTCGGACCTGCCGTCGAGTTAGGTAACCTCAGGGGGAATTAAACACAATTAGCCGGAGTTAGCTGCTCCTAAAAGTCTGGCTAGGAGATAAAATTTCTGACACCACAACAGATGGTGTGCAAATCTCCAGTCAGTAAGTCTGCTTGGTCAGTCTTATCTCTGTACCTTAACACTTAACGTCTGGGAAAAAGTTTTAGTGTGTGATATCGCCAACATCCCAGGAGAATTAAATGCTTGTTCATTTCGCCTACTTAAAATAAAGAATGTATCCAAATCCCTATTTTCCTGTATACTTTCAAAATACAAAGAAATAAAAGTAGGTTGAGGAAAGACATTCTGGAGTCACCGAGCGTATTGTCACAGAGCCTCTCCCTTAAGTTCGGTCACCCTGACCGCACATCTGCACGCTCTGTGGCTTCCAAGAATTTCAAGTCCCTCTTTGCATAACTGCCCATAAGTTTTCTGTTTCCAGTATTCTTTATGGCAGTGGGAATTCCTGCACTCGTCTGCAGATATCCCATGTCCTTTCCTCCAGGATAATGCAATACTGTCATTGATCCTGGTATTGAGCGGGTATTCCAAGCAGTCGCTCGGTAATGTCCCTTTGTCCGGAGGTTCCTCCTTCCATCGGATAATCAAAGATCCATGCTTTGTCAACGGAACTCCTCTGCGCCGTTGACTGACAACCTCTGTGCGTTTCCTCACTTCGCCGCGCCCTATCTGCCTAGGGAGAGCCTGAAGTGTTCTACTAAAAGGATTAGTTGCAGTCAGGTTGGATCCTCTTTTCTTCCGTCTACAGATTCTTGAAAAATCTGTTACAAATCTCCTCTTAAAACGAGGGATATCTTCACTCATCGTGATCCCACGAAGTGAGTGCCACTTACCACTAACAATTTCTCTGAAGAGTGTCCATTTGTTGCCTCTTCGGTGCATTCTGTCTTTACCTAGCCAAATTGTCAGGGTGGAATTGTCTTTAACAAAGATCAGTCCAGAGTCAGAGCACGAAATCAAGTCAGGGTATACAGTCAAATCAGTAAAAAACTCAGGGTTTCCTGTAGACTGTAAGGTGGGATTTCTTCGCAATGAAGTTTCCACCTTCAGCTGAGATACCCCTGTCACTTCCTTCGAAGCAAAGAGTACTACAAGACCAGAATGTTGGGGTTCCCTACTATTCATGGCTTGTTCTGCTTCAGGGTCCTTCATCAGAAGTATCCCTGTCGCCCCAGCTGTACAGGGCAGCAGAGACAAGTTGTCTCCCTGCTCCCGAAAAGTATTTTCTTCTTCGATAATGGCAAACACTTCTGTCTGTCCATTATCGACGTGCACAGGCCTAGCAGAATTGTCCTGTTTATGTCGAGTCTCTAAGATCGTCAAGACGTCCAGAGAACTCTCCTCCTCATCTGCTATTCTCACCTTGGTCTGGCTTTCATATGCACAGTCCAGTGAAAGCAAATCAGGAGGTGTGTTGCCGCCATCGCAGTCAACTCCTTTTGGTGTAAAGTCAGAACTAACACATTCCATTAGGCATGCGGCCGCATCCAAGGAAATATGGGACACAGGTTCAGCGTTATTCCCTACATCAGTCTGCTTTAATTCCTCTTCTTGCATGAAGGGACCAAAGGGGATATGGGAGTTGGGTAAGTCTTTGCCCTCGTCCTCATTAATGTCTGGTGTGTCAGTCGAACAGCTATGTCTACGGTTACAACCGTTATCACGCTTGTCACTACTGTCAGGTTCGCTCTCATTTATCTCGTCTGAGGTAATGGGAGTAAGGGGTTCCAGCAATGTAGATCTGGTCCCTTTAGAAGATTTCTGCTTCTTGTTCCATCTTTTCCTTTTAGGCTTAAGAATGGAAGTTAAGGGGTCCAGCAATGTAGATCTGGGTATCCCTAAAGAAGAGTTCTCCTTGTTGCCTCTTTTCTCTGTAGGAATAAGAGGTGTGAGATACTGTCCTCCGGTTTTTATGTTTTCTTCCTTAGCTGTTGAGTTTGGCCAAGGAGTGCTCACCACAATGGTTAGATAGTTTGCCCCCACCATACCTGCTTGAGTTTCAGCCTGAGGTATTGGTTTTACCTCGCATATACTCGCAGTTTCCTCAACGCTAATATTTTCTGCTTGCTGTTTTATCCTATCTTTTTCTGCCCTCTCAAGTAGCAGTTTTCGATGAATTTCTTCACTCTTACGCCTCATCCTTTCAGCAAATCCTTCCTGAATACACTCTATCTCTCTTTCTAATTCTTCTCTTATAAGCTGTATGTCTCTTTCATACTCTACTTTCCTTAGCTGTTCCTCTCTTTCATACTCTTCTTTCCTAAGCTGTTCCTTCCTATTATATTCTTCTAGCTCCAACTGGCGCTTTTTCTCTGCAGCATTACGGGCAACCATATAATCAAAAGTATCCATCTGGCATTTAATATATGTTTCTAACTGTGCCCCTACTCTACCCTCAGCTATCCCGAATTTTCTTACATCTTTTTGGTACTCGGTACGTAAGTCCATTCTATCTAGAGATAAATGTAATACTTCCCCGAGGTAGGATAAGAAGGATATGTCAGAGCAAAGTACAGTGAACTTGGCACCAGAGGAGACTATGACAGCCGCACAAAGATGTATATGATGCAAAGCAGCCTACCAGATTAACAGCCTATAGAATACTATAGCAGCAAAAAGATAAACCTATAAATGATCAAAGCGATGTTACACTCAGTCACTAATTATTAATCTCAATGATATGATGTCAGCATGTAATATGTTCTACAATCTATATCAAATGAAATATGCAAGCAAAAAAAATCATCAATTCATCAACTCTAACTAAGCACTATAGATTAAACAATCAATGTTCATGAAATGTTCAATGATAGACAGTTAACTCATGTGATTTCATCAATTAAATACTTTTACAGTTATTATAATTTTAATCTTCCCAGTTACCAATTACTAAGTATTATTTTAGTCTAAGAACTGGATGAAGAGTTAAAATGAAATCTATGAAATTAAACTTTTTATTCGTTAGTCTAGGGTCTGCCGGGTTTGATCGCTGGCGGGACGCCACTTGTGTCAGGTTTTAATTCTAGAGAGCGACACAATAGTTACGTGATGTTATAAACCCCGAGACGAGATACCCAATTGTCGCTCGATGTTATAATGCCCAGACGAGATCTCCAATTGTCGGTGGGTTCTATGCCGGGACGAGATCCCCAATTGTCGCGCGCCCACGTGGGTAAATACACTGATATAGTGAGGGTGTGGGTTTGAACCTTAACAATGCCCACCCACGTGAGAAACTGGACTATTATCTAAGCTATGTTGATCCTAGACAGTCCTGGATAGCCAAGAAAACAGCGAGTGGCTCGTTCCATGAAATGAAAGTTGCTGTACTTGTATCCACAGGAGTAGGAGAAGGGATAGATAGATATCAGGATACACCCACTGTGATATTATCTCGATACACAGTTAACCCCTTCGACTATTCTCCTCTCCTGGCATTCCTTAAAAGCCCCCATCAAGTGATTTAAATATTTGTTAGCTGAAGTAAACTAATATGCACAAAGACACTTGAACCTAAGTACACAATTTACTTAACTCTGTGTAACAACATCAAAAAGATTTATTTAATAAATCGAAATTAAAATAAAATGAACTTGTTTAGGCTAGTAGAGTTGGGATGATGTTATAGATGACATTAAAGTTGTACATAACTTAGCTCATCAGGACAGTTCTCGGCTTGAGACCCTGCCTATCTTTTCCAGTTTGTCGTCCTCACTGCTTTCTGCAGGTCGTTACACTCGACTGTCGGCAAATAATGGATGCCTACTAGTCTCTGCCCAATGTGGGAACTGTGATAAAGAAACAAGCGCATATTTGTAGTATCTGCTCTAGATGTACACTAAGCATGTATATTATACTAACATCAAGCATGTTTATTTAAATAAAACATTTCATCTCTCCCTCATGCTCACATTCACTCCTGTCCAATTTGGAAGGGCTTATGTCTCACATTCCAACTGTTACATCTTCTGCCTTCCTCTACACGTCCTGTAATGATAGTCAAGTCTTCTACGTCAGGTGCCATCTCTCGTACAGACTCAAATGACAATCAGTCAGACGGAACCAGTTCTGGAATCTATGCTTGGAACAATCGACGCGCCCAGAATGCTAACAATAGTTCTGGGGCGAATCAAATAACAAATCTTGTGGATTTACTCTCCGGGATCAATCTCCGCATTAGCCTCCCGAGAGTTAAACACATTTCAGTGTGTTAGCTGTATGTAATACAGATTCACATTAACCACACGTGAAAAGATTGCCAAAGTTATCTTCACGCTTGTGATTTCAAAAACATGATAGTTCATTAAATTTCAATGGCAACAACAACATTTAGGTTTTACAACATTGAAACACATGTGCCCGAAAAACATTCATGACACTATCACATAGGAAATAAAGCAATGTGACAGTGCCCTACGAGAATGAAGAAATGTCCGCCTAGGAGTACTACAAAGTGATGAAGACACACACTTGAGCAAAAAGACAGATCTCTATCATAAAATATAGATGTGAACCTAATTTCGATCTTACCTGGAAAAATGAAACCACGATGCCAAAAGTTCTGTCTCAAGCTTAGGTTAAGCCCAACAGATGGCATGTGCTAGACAGGATCTCATTTACCAGACCTAGCGTTCACCACTTTATAACTTTTATCAAGCTCCTCCTACATTACGCCTAAAATCATTCTCATTAACGGATATCATAGCTCCTCCCTTGTGGGTAAGTTTATTCGCTGTCAGTCAGTGACTGTACAACAATTGTTTAAATTCCCACGCTAGGATCTCCTGGTCAATTCATCTGACAGAGCAAATAGGACAAGTCACACCTCCGGCCTACTTCACCTGCCTTCACAATAAAATCAGACGGTGTCAATCCTTCTGTTAACACTTTCTGCTCACCATGTCAATAGTGACCGTCGGACCTGCCGTCGAGTTAGGTAACCTCAGGGGGAATTAAACACAATTAGCCGGAGTTAGCTGCTCCTAAAAGTCTGGCTAGGAGATAAAATTTCTGACACCACAACAGATGGTGTGCAAATCTCCAGTCAGTAAGTCTGCTTGGTCAGTCTTATCTCTGTACCTTAACACTTAACGTCTGGGAAAAAGTTTTAGTGTGTGATATCGCCAACATCCCAGGAGAATTAAATGCTTGTTCATTTCGCCTACTTAAAATAAATCACATTAGCTAACAAGTGGCCTGTCAGTCAATTATGGACTGACATCCCTAGAGCAAACATTCTTAAGTGCCCCAATCTAGTTTACCCCGAATTACACTGACGTGTTAAACTTTAAACTTCTCCTCGCCTCAATGTCTACCGTCCGCTCAATTCCCCTGTTCAAAAGGGCCCCACTCAGGCTGTGTTAGGAGATAACATTATGACACTGGCGTGAGAATCAAACCTACACCCCTAGTCTCATCAAAAGTCTGTTCAAAGCAGTCTGGTCAGGAGATAACATTTATGACATGGGCATGTGAAAGGGAATTCTCTAGCCCCGGTGTAATTGTGTAACATTACCCAAGACTGAGTCGCTTTGTCTGGACTAAGGACTGGAAACAATTTAAATCCGTGCGGTTTAAAGCAATATTAGGATAAAGCGCAGAGTAAATATAATTCTGTCTCTTTAGAACCAGAAGAACTTATTACAAGTACTAACTTCTGGAATCACTGAGATCGTCTCGTGACAGTCTCTGATGTTATCTTTTGGATACACTGTTGTGCTGTAGAGTCTTGATGTTATCTTGTGGATACACTTTTGTGTTGTAGAGTCTCGATGTTATCTTGTGGATACACTGTTGTGCTGTAGAGTCTCGATGTTATCTTGTGGATACACTGTTGTGTTGCAGAGTCTCTGATGTTATCTTGTGGATACACTGTTGTGTTGTAGAGTCTCTGATGTTATCTTGTGGATACACTGTTGTGTTGTAGAGTCTCGATGTTATCTTGTGGATACACTGTTGTGTTGTAGAGTCTCGATGTTATCTTTCTTTCCCTCGTGGGTTTCGGGGCCCTTTGTTTGGAAAACTAGAATAGACCTACTGTCACTTAACAAGCATGTCGTAAGAGTCGACTAATTAGTAATGTTTTCTTCAAAGACGGAATACATCTGTCTAACGGACGAGGAACCAATGATCTGCATATAACAAAATAAGACCTGTAAAACCGATGTGCATGCAAAACCTAAGTTCTGGGATAAAACCAAAATCCAGAAGTGGACGAACAACCAGAACTTTCCGCCAGAGTCTACAGCCGGTGAACCCGAAGAAGAAGTAGAATCTTTGGATCTTGTTTTTTGGTCTGTCTGTCCGTCTTTCATCTTTCTCCTCCCCCACCCCTTTATTCCAACAAAATCACCCCAACATTAAAGTCAAGAACACTTGTCCAGGATGTCATCTGTAGTGGGCATATAGGGCTATGCCTTTTTTATGGATCAATGAGCACTCATTAGGCGATGTGGTCGACATTTCGTCCTCCGCCTTTGCTTCCCAGGATTTTACACGGTACCGTTGAATGACTGTGTCGACCTTTGAATCCACAGACCAGCATTTAGCCACACCCTCCGCAGCCCTCCCCCGACAATACCGAAATTTTAACACTTTGTTTTCAAGATTGTTAACTAAAGCTAAAAAGAAGTAAACAACAACGTTAGTTGTTAAACAGTTCACGTGATTAACACGGACATATTTTCACCTCTGTCTATGAACTGAGCCAAGTATGAGCATGGCTCCCATTTGTTACCAGTATACTTTGGCCCAGGCTGCCACTGTTGCAGTGCCACCGACACATAGACAAATGTGGTGGATTGGGGAAAGGGGGGCGGGGGGGGGGGGTATTATACATCATGGCTATTCTGCTAGTTCTACTCAGGGGTCTGCATGTTGAAAATGGGGATCGTCACGGGTCACAGGCAAAACCCCTAGCAAAGTTAATTAGTTACGTATCCTTACCATTCTCAGGATTTTTTGGCTGTTGCTGTTTTCTAGGCAAATTTGCCGCCAGTACTTTGCCATTGCCCATGAACTGTCAGCTCTCGATAATGCTATCGAGACTAACGCAAGACAGTCTGCTGTCAAACCGTCGACAGCTGGACCGAACTCGGCTCCCCGGCACAACGCCTAATCCACAGACACACAGACGTCCAACATAAAAAATCTGGTATAGATCCGCGAGCCACTTTTTGGTACTCTGCTGGCCGTTTTTTGGCCGGCGGGAAACCAGTTGAATAGCTATGTTAGATACATGTTATAGGGAAGGGAGAAGTGTGGGTTGGACGGTAAAAGTAACGTTAATCTCCCCACGCCCCGCCCATATAAACACTAGCTAACTTCTGATTGGTAGTTCCAGAACCTGTCACCTTGGCACAAGGTTACGGGGATGTTCCGCGGTGTCGTTGATATCGCATGTTGTATATTTCAGCACGCCAGCGCTTTTAACACTTAAAAAATTGAGAAACTGGTCTTAACACCCCCCCCCCCTCCTCCCTCCCACTAGAAAGTGCTGCAACCTTTGTCATCGGCATTCTCTTTCTCGGAATCAAAACGTAATGCAAGACATCACAGAAAGCAAATGATAGCGCAGGACTTACCCCTAACCTTCATGAAAGTCGACCAACCCAACAAACATGTGAATGAAAAGTTACCTATTCTATTCGGGGATACTAACGTCGAACTAACCGTTTCGGTTTAAGGTGTGTGTAGGGGAGAAAAAAAAAAGGGGGGGGGGTGGGGTCCGTCCTCCTTAAAAACAACTAATAATAATTTCATATTTGTTCAGGCCATAAGAAAGTTGGGCTTCGCTGACTCCTGAATTTAATTGGGGTTCTCCCTGCGTGGGTTCCAGGGCCCCATTGTGGGGACAACATGAATAGACTTACTGCCTTCCCATGAAAACTCATTGAAAAAATCGTTGCCACCAAACATTGGAGTCAGGTGGTCTACTTCCCGCTACACCAGGTGGTTACCGACCTGGAAGAGATACATGGTGCAGTGCTGCAGTATTTGCTTACGACACATATGAGGGTTTCCAGGAGGGAATGGAAACGGCTGCAGCCGCTATTGACTTAGAAGATGCGTACAACAGCGTCCCATACAGCATGCTCATCAGACTGCTGTTGGATATGCAGATAGAAACAAAATTGGTCAACTGGATCGCAGCAGCGCTATTTGAGAGAACAGTGTCGCTTCGGTGTGGTGAATGGGCATCCGAACCTCAACGCGTCCTAATGGGTCTGGCCCAGGGATCACCATTGTCACCTGTGCTCTTCAATGTGTACACAGCAGGAGTCACGAGTGCACAAAGCGTAGGCCTAGGCAGAACAATGTCGTTTGCAGATGATATCCTTGTTTACCGTCGAGGTAAAAACAGGCAGGAAATTACAACCACACTATAACATGAACTAGACAGACTTATTGAGTGGTGCCAGGAATCAAGAGCTCAAGTGAACCCATCCAAAGCCTCCTTAACATGGTTCTCTCTAAATACTCACATCGTCAGTACACCAACACCAGTCGTAAGCATCTGTGGTGCGGACATCGAGAGAACGGACACCATGAAATACCTGGGCATGATATTTGATAGATGCCTGTCATACAAACGCCACGTATACTTTTCTTTCTCTATTAAGGGCTTGTGCTTAGCGTCATTGACTATGGTTTTGCCCTCCTCACTGTCAGCAAAACCCAGCTAGAAAGACTGGACCGAGTACAAAATGAGGCCATGAGACTCATACTCGGCTGCACAAAAGACACCTCCTGCAACGCCTTGCGTTATGTCCTGGGTCTGCTGACGATGACTAGCAGATACAAAGTGGCACAGGTCAAGGCTTACATGAGGGTATCGGCAGACGTTAACCACCCATTGCACAAAGCTATACACGACACAATAGGAACGCGTCTCAAAAGAGGCCGCTCTTGGATGGCAAAGGCTGAGGATTTAATCCAGCAGGTATGTGACCTAGAAGTGATCAGTCACGGAAAAGAATGGACACCAGTAGACATGCATGGCATCTCTAAGGTTGTCATCACACTCGGAAGGCACTGCAGGGATCAAATTCCTGCGGCCGTAGACATAGAAGTAAGGGAACTGATAGATCAGCATTCAGACCCAGAAGTTATCATCATCTATACAGATGGATCCGTGAAGTGCGGATCAAGGTCAGCATGGGCATACACAGCGCAAAGAATGGGGAAAACAATACACGAGGACAGCGGCGCTTACCAGTCAACCACGTCAAGCATGACAAGGGAAATAGCCGCTGCTTCTAGAGCTTTAGCGTGGGTATCCGAGCAAACCGCCACACAGGCAGTAGTTGTCTCAGACTCAATGAATATGCTTAAGAAAATAGCAACAGGCAGTATGCGCTCTGAATGGATAGAAAGCAATCAGAAATCGCACTTTACCTCCGTAACCTGGATCTGCACACCAGGTCATGCGGGCGTAAAGGGAAATGAGCGAGTGGACCAACTGGCAAGCACTGCACCAATAATTGCGGGAAAAAGCATGGACAGAGCAGATATCGTCAACGCTGTACGAACTGGGCTAGTGGAGAATGAGGAATCCCTGACACTAACACGATAGCGTGACATGGGAGTTGAGCATGGTGATGCACGTCATTGCCGTCTTCGTGGCCGAGAAAGGAGACGATATAACCAGCTTCTCATGGGGACAATTAGTAGAAGTACTTTGGAGTGGCTGCTGCTTCGGAGAACTGAGCACGCATGGGTATGCCCAATGTGCAGTGACATCAAGTGTGATAACAAAACATAAAATAACATCTTGTAGGAAGTCGGCAGTCCGAAACCCAATTTCAAGGTGTCTCCTTCGTGCCAAAGAACTGCATGGCTGTTGGGTAAACAGTCGTTAACAAAGGCAGGCAGGTCGTTGTAGGGGCGACGCCCGCTGGCGGATGTAATGTCCTAAGTCCTTTCCCCAGCTAATAATGAGGGTACTGCTGGGGTAACCGTTTATTAATCCTCATATAATGCTTCTGGTCAAAATGGACGCTAGGCACGGCCACCTCCCCCCCCCACCCCCCCCCCCCCCGCCAGACGGTGGCCCTTTGCATTTTTGCTCCATTTGTAGACTGGAAGGATATAGTTTCGTCGCCCAGCTTCTGAGTTGAGTGCATGACGTGACACTGTGAGCTAAGTGTGTTTTTCGTTGGCACAGAAGCAGAGCAACTATGAGGTGACCCGTTTGCTATGAAACTGAAACTAGGATTACCAGATTACCAGATTACCAGATACAGCATGTCGTAAGAGTCGACTAATTGGGGGCTTCTTTGAAGCCGGAGTGCATTTGCCTGAGAGGCAGGGAACCAACACTCTGCATACACATGTTAGGTCTGTAAAACGGATGTCCATGCAACAGTCAGGTTCTGAAACGAGACTAAAATCCTGTCACATTTACACGGGGACAGTCACATTTACACCGGGACAGTCACATTTACACCGGGACAGTCACATTTACACCCGGACAGTTACATTTACACCGGGACAGTCACATTTACACCAGGACAGTCATATTTACACCGGGACAGTCCTGTTTACACTGGGACAGTCACATTTACACCGGGACAGTCCTGTTTACACTGGGACAGTCACATTTACACTGGGACAGTCACATTTACACCCGGACAGTCACATTTACACCGAGACAGTCACATTTACACCGGGACAGTCTTATTTACACCGGGACAGTCCTGTTTACACTGGGACAGTCACATTTACACGGGGACAGTCACATTTACACCGGGACAGTCATATTTACACCGGGACAGTCACATTTACACGAGTACAGTCCTGTTTACACTGGGACAGTCACATTTACACCGGGACAGTCACATTTACACCGGAACAGTCCTGTTTACACTGGGACATCACATTTACAACGGGACAGTCCTGTACTGGGACAGTCACATTTACACCGGAACAGTCACATTTACACCGGGACAGTCTTGTTTTCACTGGGACAGTCACATTTACACTGGGACAGTCACATTTCGCCGGGACAGTCACATTTACACCGAGACAGTCACATTTACACCGGGACAGTCACATTTACACCGGGACAGTCCTGTTTACACTGGGACAGTCACATTTACACCGAGACAGTCACATTTACACCGAGACAGTCACATTTACACCGAGACAGTCACATTTACACCGGGACAGTCACATTTACACCGAGACAGTCCTGTTTACACCTGGATAGTCACGTTTACACCGAGACTGTCCAGTTTTGTGTGTGTCGCGTCCTGTTGGTACTGCAACAACGCCAAATGTCCCGTTTTGGGAAGAAGAAAAAAAAGTATAATTGGCTCAAGAATAGAATACACACTGATATTTGTATATGTAGACCTTATTAGAAATCGTAATTTAGATTCGTAATTTAGATAATTCTAATGCCTAGAATGTGCTGATGTGAATTTCCATTGCTGCGTATATTTTTTCCCTAATTCAGTTATGGAAAATATTGAGTCGTTTTTTCTTGGCGACACTTCATCGGGGTTTTGCCGGGCGAGTAATGAACTCTTTCAGCCAGATGACCTAGAAATTTACAAGGAAAAATATTTGAGAGTGGGAATAGGGAAATAAACTTAGTTGCCTGGGTTGTCTCATTTTCAGTCCAAGATATAATGGCCATTCTATGCTTTAAGTCGGAGTTTCCGTCACCCCTGAGAGTTCTTCTTCTTCTTCTTCTCCTTCTTGTTCCCCAGCTAAAAACTCCGGAGAAGTTCCGACACTTCGTCCACTTCTGGACTGGTCCTGTTCCAGATTCTGAGTTCTGCCTGCACATCCGCTTTACAAATCTGACTGTTTTGCATGCATACTGTTGGTTCCTCGCCTCTTAGGCAGATACACTTCGACTTCGAAGGAACTGGTCGACTCTTACGTCACGCTTTGGGTAAGCAGTGGGTCTATTCTTGTTTTTTCCTGTAATGGGGACCCCGAACCCACACGGATTGAACGAGAGTTCCAGTCGTCTGCGTCTACCTTATTCTAAACGTAGAACTGATAATCTTTTTCAAGCTAATGCATATTTCAAATGTTCTTGAAGTGAAAATTTCTTTTACGACATTGCAGACTGTGGATTAGTTTTACGACTTGTTAGAATGCCATATCGCTCGGTCTTCGTGTGAGACATAGCTTTCCCATGTGTATTTAAGCCAAAAACAGGTCTGCGACTGTCTTTATCGATACGACTTCGGCAAGTTTTTAAACGAGGTGCATTATTACAAATTGTCAGTTCACATGTTAATGACGGGGTTTTTTTTAAAGCATCTAAATACGATTTTTACAGACTGAAAGGTTATTTGAACTACTTACTGTTTAAATGTAGATGTGTGTATGTGTGTGTGTATGCGCTCGCGTGCATGTGGATTTGTCGGTGGTTATGTCATGAAATAAAAGTAATTAAAATATGTGAAAGGTGAATCAATAAAGGTTGTGGTGGTGGTGATGGTTGTGGTGGTGGTGATGGTTGTAGTGGTTGTGGTTGTGCTGTGGTGATGGTGGTGGTGGTTGTGGTGGTGATGGTTTTGGTAGTAGTGGTGGTGATGGTTGTGATGGTGGTGATTTGTGGTCATGGTGATGGTAGTGGTTGTGATGGTTGTGGTGGTGATGGTTTTGGTTTTGGTGGTGGTGATGGTTGTGGTAGTGGTGGTGGTTGTGGTGGTGGTGATTGTGGTGATGGTGATGTTGGTGGTGGTGGTTATGGTGGTGATGGTCGTAAATGTGATGATGGTGATGTTGGTGGTGGTGGTAGTGGTGGTGGTGATAGTGGTAGTAGTCGTGGTAGTGGTGGTGGTAGTGGTGGTGGTAGTAGTGGTGGTGGTAGTGTTAATGGTAGTTGGTAGTAGTAGTTAGAAGTTAGTAGTATTAGTTAGTAGTTAGTAGTTTGTAATAGTTAGTAGTAATTAGTAGCAGTAGAAGTAGTTAAAAGTAGTAATAGTTAGTAGTATTAGTAGTTAGTAGTAGTAGTTAGTAGTAAGTAGTAGTAGTAGTAGTAGTAGTAGTAGTAGTAGTAGTAGTAGTAGTAGTAGTAGTAGTAGTAGTAGTAGTAGTAGTAGTAGTAGTAGTAGTAGTAGTAGTAGTAGTAGTAGTAGTAGTAGTAGTAGTAGTAGTACTAGTAGTAGTAGTAGTAGTAGTAGTAGTAGTAGTAGTAGTAGTAGTAGTAGTAGTAGTAGTAGTAGTAGTAGTAGTAGTAGTAGTAGTAGTAGTAGTAGCAGCAGAACAGTAGCAGTAGCAGCAGCATCAGTAATAGTTGTAGTAGTAGTAGTAGTAGTAGTAGTAGTAGTAGTAGTAGTAGTAGTAGTAGTAGTAGTAGTAGTAGTAGTAGTAGTAGTAGTAGTAGAAGTAGTAGTAGTAGTAGTAGCAGTAGTAGTAGTAGTAGTAGTAGTAGTAGTAGTAGTAGTAGTAGTAGTAGTAGTAGTAGTAGTAGTAGTAGTAGTAGTAGTAGTAAAGTTGTACCCCACTAGAACTTCACACAACCGATAAACACCCCCTAACACAAAGTGCCACAATGCAGATGAGGATCACCTGTGGAGAGGTCCCAGAAACCTCGTTCAGCCATTAGGCTATATCTAGAGCCCCCAACAAAAGCTATGGTGGTTCTTTGAAATAACGAAAAATTGCATCCCACAAAAGGATGACGTTAACTGATAAAAATGTGTCGAATCTTTCTACACACAAAGGAAACCATCACATTATCACACTTGCCACGAATCAATCTTAAATTACGTATCTTTTAATTGATTCACTAACCTTTTCTTTAAAAAAAAAAAAAAAACCAAAAAAAAAAAAAAAAATATGTTAACTATTTGTTTCTCAACCTTTCTTCCAAAACATTTCTACAGATATTGAAAAATCGCTTTTAAAATTTATTCAGTGCATTCGACTAATTTAAAGTTATATCTCTTTCATGAATAATTACATAAATTATTTTCTTTGAAGTTTCTCACTTCAAAATCTACCCCCCGGATTGCTTATATTAAACAGAATAATAAGAGTCGCTGTTTGTTGTGCACAATGTCGAGAGAATTAATGAGCTTTTAAGAAACATCATCAGACTATTGAGTTAGAAATTCCATATCTAGTCTGAGATGTGATTCACCCCTATACAGGGGCGTCGACATAGAGACAACTTTAGTGGCGCCAAGCACAGCTTACATATTATCTAAAGTATGGGAGCTTAATAAGGCATACGTCTTGTTTGAGTGAATAATAATACTTACTTACTTAGTCGCTCCTCTTCTACCTTGGGGTGTAGAGGTTTGCCAGAGAGATCGCCAGACGTCTCTATCAGCAGTTTTCTTTCTGGCGTTGTTCCATTCCAGTCCTCTGTCAGTCAGGGACTGTCGGATGTTGTCTTCCCAGCGCACCCTGGGTCGTCCCGGAGGTCTGGTTCCCTGGTTCTTAGCCTCCCATGCTTGCCATGGTGGCCGATTTTCTCCCATTCTGCACACATGTCCAAACCATCGTAACTGTGACTGATCCACTCGGGTTAGTAAGGGCTGGGTATCAAGATCTTGACGTATTGTCTGATTGCGGACTTTGTCCCTTCTTGTCACTTGGACCACCTTTCTCAGGTATCTCATTTCCGAGGCCTGCAGCTGGCTTCTGTGAGCAGTTGTCATTGCCCATGACTCACACCCATAGGTCAGGACTGGTACATAGGTAGAGCGGTAAACAGCCATTTTCGTTCTCTTGCCAATTTCTCTTTTGCTAAGAAACCCTCGGTTTATGGCCTGGAAGAGTCTCCCAGCAGCTGCTTTTCGTGTAGCCAGCTCAGTCTTAATGCCTCCATTTTGGTCTAATACAACTCCAAGGTATTTGAACTGGTTAACCTGCTCCAACGCATACTGACCCATCATGATCTGGTGTTTCTTCTCCTCTCTTGAGATCACCATGGTTTTAGTTTTGGAGACACTGATGGTCATCCCTTTCTTTTCAAGCTCTTCCTTCCAGACAAGTAAGTTGGACTGAAGGTGTGCCTCTGATTTAGCTATCAGGGCCACATCGTCTGCAAAAGCCAGCTCTGATATACAGATTGGTCTCATCTTCCAGTACCCTACAGAGTACTTCTTTGTCTTCTCCTTACAGGTCTTGATGACATCATCCATCATAAGAATGAAGAGGTAAGGTGAGAGAATATCACCTTGTCTAACACCGCTGGTGGTCTTAAATTCTTCTGACTTTTGGTCTGCTGTTCTTACATAATTTCTGCACTTTTTGTAGAAACTCTGTATTGCACTGATCAGGGGTGCTGGGATGTTTTTCCCTGCCAAGCAGTCCCAGAGCTTGTTCCAGGGTACCTTGTCAAATGCCTTTTCCAGATCCAAAAAACATAAGTGAATCTCACTCTTATATTCCAGGGCTTTTTCACTCATCTGTCTCAGTGTGAAGATAAGGTCTTGAGTACTTCGGTTTGCTCTGAAGCCGCACTGGGCCTCGTCCAGCTGTGGCTCTACCAGACTTCTAAGTCTCTGCTCAAGAATTCTAGAGTAACTTTTACCGGGAATGCTGAGGAGGGATATGCCTCTGTGGTTTTCACATTGTCTGTTATCACCTTTTTTAAATATAGGTATAATGATGGCAATCTCCCAATCTTTTGGTATAGTTTTGCTACACCAGGCTGCCTGGAGAACCTTCAGTAGAAGGCGCTCACCTTCGACTCCCATATATTTGACCATCTCTGGTGTTATACCATCATGACCTGCTGCTTTTCCCAGCTTAATCTTCTCAATAGCTGCCTTCAATTCTTCCATCCTGATGTTATCTTCCCCATGATTGAATTCCTTCTCAGCAGTGAGGTCCATTATTTCTGGGTCATGACTTCCCTCAGCGCCGAGGAGCTCTGAGAAGTATTCTTTCCATCTGCCCATGATATCATTTGTAGAAGTAAGCAGAGCCCCTTCCTTGTCTTTTATGAATTTAAGTGGGCACTCTTTCTCCTTCCTCATGTTCTTAAGGGTCTTGTAGAACAGTTTTTGGTTTTCTCTTGCATTCTTTTCCAACTTTTCTCCAAACTCTTCCCATGATTTCTGTTTTGCTTTAAGCACAATATTTTTGGTCTCTGTTCTGAGTGCCACATATTGTTTATATTTTTCTATTTCTTCAGCTGTGTTCCTGGCTGCCAGGTATTGCTTCCATGCCCTTTTCTTTTCTCCTATTTTCAATTTGACTTCTTCTGTCCACAAAGGTGTCCTGTGTCCCCGCCTTCCACTTGGGACTTCACCACATGCTTCTACTGCAGCTGCTGTGAGGATATTCTTGAATCTGCACCAGAGAGTTTCAGTGTCCTCTGATGATTCTTCTTCAGTTCCTATTGCTTTCACTATAAGCTCCTGGTATCTAGCCTTAATATCTGGCTCTCTTAGCTTGTATGCTTTAATCCTCATCCCTTCTTGGTTGCTTGGTTTCTTGCATAGTTGTCGGTGTTGCCTTGTTGGAGCAGTTCTTTCAGTTGTTCTCTTTATTGTGACCAGATAGTGGTCACTTCCAATCTCTGGTCCTCTCATGACTCTGGCATCTCTCACAAACTTGAATGAACTTTTCCTAACTATGGCGTAGTCAATGATGGATTTTTCATTCTTTGAAGGTTCACATCTTGTGTACGCATGTATACGCTTGTGGGGGAATTTTGTGTTTGTAATGACAAGGTTCTGTTCCCTGCAGAATCTGAGAAGTCGCTTGCCATTATCATTCAAAACATCTTCACCATATCTCCCGATCACTCCACCCCATCTAGAGTGATCATTTCCTACTCTGGCATTTAGATCTCCTAGGAGGATAATTTCATCGTGACAGTCATCTATGGTCTTTTGGAGCAGTTCAAAGAATTCTTCTTTAACATCTACTCGCTCATCTTCATTTGGCCCGTACACAATGACAAAATTGACAATTTTATCTTCTTCTTTCAGATCTAACACCATTATTCGCTCTGAGATGAATTTCCATCCCTTGATGTTACTAACTTGATTCCTGGCCACAATACAGCCAACACCTCCCTTGGCTCTCTCCGTCATAGGGACACCACTGTAGAGCAGCATACTTCCATCGTGATCTGTGATTCCTTGCCCCTTTTTCTTGGTTTCAGTCAGAGCCAAGACTCCTAATTTTGCTTTCCTCATCTCCCCTACTAACTCGTTTTCCTTTCCGTTAATGCCTCTTATATTCCATGTTCCATAAATCGTAGTCCGTAAGCCATGCCAGTTCGTCGCCGTTAAGATCCGTCCGGTTTTCTCTCTGTAGTTACTTGTAATCGTGGTTTAAGGCAAACAGGTGATTGGCCTGTTGTGCCTTTGCATGGTGGAGGGGCTGCCTCCTTGCGGCCTCCATGCAGGCCGTCTGGCTGATTCACGGTTACCCACTACTTCCGGAGACGCATGAAGCACTCAGGTTCAGCCAGACCCTCCTCCTTTTACAGCCGGGCTTGGGACCGGTCTTAGCGGAGTTGTGAATAATAATAGTAACAATAATAAAAGGGTCTGGGTGGCAAATAAAACATATTTAAAACAATGTGAAAATTATGCTCGTCATCATGTAGCATATCTTCACTTCAGGACAGTTTATGAAAAACAACAGTTCAAACAATTTTCCGCGTTCCACTGCCCGGGGCCTGTTTTATTGAAGGGGTTTTCTTGGCTTTCTGTGAGTCTGAATTTAGTTTCTTGGTGGGAAACAATTTCGCCTAAGACTGGTTTCTATGCAGCATCATGTTTGACGTGGTGTGGGCTTGGCTGGTATCAGCGGCTTTTCGTTAGGCTGTTTTCTGCATCTTAGGAAAGAGGGGGGGGGGGTGTCTGCTAGCCCTGAAAAGGACTAACATTCTTCCTGGGGCGGCTATGGAACGGGTATGGGTGGGTCTCCTGTGGGTGTTGTATTGGCGTTTTCTGGATGGGGTGCTTCGGCTGGCTTCTAGTCCTTATTGTGGTTGCAACGTCGGCGTTTTTGTTTGCTGTTTACCGGTTTCCTCTGGCTGCGGTGTGGCTTTTGTTCGTGTAGGAGTCGGTAGGCTTTAATAAGATCCTAGAAGAGCTCATTTCAATTTCCTCTCTAGCCAAGCCTGTCTCCTGTTCTTGATGGCCCAGTTCGTCGTGTAGTGGTACTTCATCTCCATAAATAGTCTGCCAGCCCTCTTCCTCCGACCACACTGTTTCGTGAGGGTACATCATTTCGTCTATTCGTCGGTATAACTCTTGAACAAGGGCTACAGCTTCACTAAACTCGTAATGTGTTAACGTTTCTGGACTTTCTTGTCAGGCTTCTGTCGAAACTTGGCTTTCTTGGTACCTATCGGTGGTTTCAGTGCTGTGTAGCAGTTCTTTTGAAGAACGTCGCTTTCATCACGGCTCGTTTGAAAAAAGACTCGGTCTCTCGATAGATCTTACAGCTGTTAAACTTTCTTACACAAGGCATCTCTTACATCCTGTGCGCATCTTTGTGCTGATCGACCTCTGCCCTCTGTCATGGAACCATTCCCTGTGCTGTTTTCATTTCCGGTCTGTTGTGGCGCTTGATATGGCCAACATTTTTTTTAGTTTGAAAGTAAATTTTTAATCTTTAAAAAAAAAAAAATTTAAAAAAAAGGTTTCCATACCTACTTTGGGGCGCCGCTTAGCATTTTCTAATTTTTTGATGAGGGAGGGGAGATGGGTGATCCCATGGGATCGAAGTCCCCCCCCCCCCCCCCCCCAACTCCCCGCCCTTATATTCCTGCGCCATTGCTGACATTCACTTGTAAATGATTATTTCCTAACCCTACCGGCCTAGGAGACTAAGCTGCATATCTGTAGCCACCAGGTTTATGGTTTGTTTAAGACAAAAGCGCAGCACGATTTCACAGTTTCTCGGCAGGGTGTCGCAACAGGAGATCGGTTTTTTGGGGGCCAAGAATACGGTAGTTTATTACCGGTGTCTGGAAGACTGGGGTGGTTTCGTGTTTGGAGCCGTCTGGGCTTAGCATGGGGTCTGAGAACCGGACGTAAATTATATCTGATTATTGCGCCAGGTCCAGATTAGGATTCGGGAGAGGGTTCGATAGGGAGTAAATGGTCTTCTTCTTCGTCGTCTCCTCCTCCTCTTTTTCTTCTTCTTCGCTTCTTCTCCTTTTTCTTCTTCTTCTTCTTCTTCTTCTTCTTCTTCTTCTTCTTCTTCTTCTTCTTCTTCTTCTTCTTCTTCTTCTTCTTCTTCTTCTTCTTCTTCTTCTTCTTCTTCTTCTTCTTCTTCTTCTTCTTCTTATGCTGCTGCTGCTGTGGCTTCTTTTTTTTTCTTGTTCTTGTTCTTGTTCTTGTTCTTCTTCTTCTTCTTCTTCTTCTTCTTCTTCTTCTTCTTCTTCTTCTTCTTCTTCTTCTTCTTCTTCTTCTATTTCTTCTTCTTTTTCTTCTGCTTCTTGTTCCTCTTCTTCTTCTTCTTGTTCTTCTTGTTCTTGTTCTTGTTCTTCTTCTTGTTCTTGTTCTTGTTCTTGTTCTTCTTCTCCTTCTTCTTCTTCTTCTTCTTCTTCTTCTTCTTCTTCTTCTTCTTCTTCTTCTTCTTCTTCTTCTTCTTCTTCTTCTTCTTTTCTTCTTCTTCTTCTTCTTCTTCTTCTTCTTCTTCTTCTTCTTCTTCTTCTTCTTCTTCTTCTTCTTCTTCTTCTTCTCCTCCTCCTCCTCCTCCCTTTTTATCCTCCCTTCTTATCCTCTCCTTGGCCTTCGTCATCGTCCTTCTCCTCATTCATCTTGTTCTTTTCTATCATATTCGTTTTTTTCTTCTTATAACCCTGCTACCTCTTCGTCTCTGCGTTTTCGTTCTTTCTATTCTTTGAATGCCTGGCGAGGATTAGAAATTAGAAATCGTTAATGTCTGTCGCCCAGTGTTTTGAAGAAATTTGCGATGCTTGTATTTATTGCTGAACTATTAAAACTTTCTTCAGCTTTTTCTTATTTCGTTCGCCTGAAATAAGTTGTCTGTATCAGCAATTTTGTCTTTTGAATAAATTTCACTATCGTTGTTAGTTTTTCAGTTGTCCATAGAGTTTACGTTCCGCTGTTGTTCTTTCCAGTAAAATGTTTTGCCTTAATGTGTCAAATTTAGTGCAGTCCTGGAGTACATGCTCTGCTGTCTGGGGCACCTTTCCACAGGCGCAAATGGCTGATACGCCTATCTTGAATTTTTTGTACATGTGGTTACGTAATCGGTTGTGCCCTATTCTGACGCGGCGGATTATGACTTGTTCTTATCTGTCCATAATAAAATAGTCGTCTTGTACTGGGGCTGGCGCTTTCCTGATTGATTTAATGATTCTTTTATTTTGGTGGTATGTGACATAGTACATCCGGCTGAACTTTTGTCGCACCTTCCCCTTCCAGTTGATTAGCTTTCTCATTACCAGGCACTCCACAATGGGACGGTATCCATTGCATTACGACTCCTAACTTTGTATCCATGTACATCTGTCCTTGTTTTTCTTACACTATCATTAGTTTAATTGCCCTTTCAACCACTGGAATACAATTTTCTCCACGTTGTGAATTTAAATAATTGGACGCACAGCATTTTGCACAAAGTGCTGTCTGGTATAATTCGAGGTATCTTGTCTGATAAATACAGTATAAATGACATCAACATATACAAAGCATAACAGTCATTTCTTTCAACTGAAAATCACTAATGACTGATTTCAGTTAAAAGTGTTAATCTTTATGGTTCGTTTGTGTTGATAAAGGTAAATGTTTTTGAATAATATACTTGAACATAAAATGTGACGAATTCACAATATTACAAATAGTGTCAAAAGTTATAAGTGAGTTACTGAGTCAGTGAGAGAGAGAAAGAGAAAGCGAGATAGAGGAAGAGAAGATGACGTTAAGCTGGACACATTCTGAGAAAAAACGATCAAAGAATCACTTAACAGGCACGGAAATTGGATATAAAGTGAGGAAGGAAAAGAGAAGGTCCAAGAGAAACCATAAGGTGAACGTTGATGAGAGAGGCCAAAGCTACCGGACTGGATTCCATCCATGATGTCGAAGTGATTGCACAGGGTAGAACGAAATTGAGATATAGACATCGAGCCCTATATGATACATAATCAGATTAAGGTAAAAGGCAAACAAGCCACATCTTAGAGCCTCACTGCAGTGGCCCCAGACTATTCCCATTTGGTATGCAACATATCTGTTGATGACATAATCAATTAAATTGCTTTTGAGAAATCAAGAAAAAATATCATCAGTTGTAATGAAGAGTCTGTTGGACGATTAATTAAAATTGTTTTTATTTTGAATTTGGAAACAGGTTCTTTATTATTTCTTTGAGAAAAAGTGAACGAAACTATTTAAAAGGTGTAAGCATTTTAACTACTGCATGTAAAATATGCCTACAAAAGCCACAAAACAACAACAACAACAACAACAACAATGCTGGTGCTGGTTCTGCAACGTCCTGTAAAGGATACGAAAGTGACATATACATTTTAAAGTTTTCGGAGATTATCTGAAGTAATATAAAACGGCAGGGGCCTCACAGCTTCGTATAGTTTTGTGTGCTAAACCTACTTAGCTGTTCAGTTGTGCCAGGTGTCAGAGGTGTGATCGGCGTAAAGGCGCAGGATGATGATGACGATGGCAGAGGCGAGTGCAAAAGGTCCACACGGGTAAACTGAGAGACGAGTGTTTCTCGAGTTAGGCGAGTGACAGCTGTTTGCACGCATTTTGCAAGACCCATTTGTGATTAGCTGCGGAGCTGAAAGTTAGCCCGTGACCAGTTAGTGCCTCTCAGACTGTGACAGAGTTCGGACGTGTGTGATTTTTAGTCGTAATTATGTGTATTTTTTTTTATTCTGGTGAAAGCTTAGATTGTTCGTTAGAATTTGGTGTATATTTCAAGTTGAGTGTTATAATGGAGACAACGCGTTGAGGGCCCAACATCTCTTTATGATCCAACTGCCAGGATGTGTTCCGGATCGCATTAGAGGCTGACTCGCGACTGCGTGTCGTGCAGGCCTATCGCTGTGCGCAACGTCTCTAGTCAGTTATGTCCAGTTATAGATGACCCAAAGAGTGGGTACATAACCGTGGTGTTTATGAAAGACCACAGGAGCGGTCCCGTAGGCCGAAGGCGTTTTATTGTGTAGACTCACGTAAAGTCAGGGTTAGGTGTTTCCCTTTGAGGCGACTCCGCCTTGGAGGCAGATCAATGAGCATCTGTGGGTATTAGACGGACAGTAGTTCTGTAATCACCAGTTCATCTTCATCATCATACTGTGTTTCGTCCCAATAAAAAGAGACAGATGCACAATTATAGAGATGACTTCGAACAAATGTTTCTGTCGTTGTTATCGGTGTGTGTGGAACAATGTGACTGTGTGTAACTGTGTTAAGTAAGCACTCTCTGGTAGGAAACCCAACTAGTCGTCGGAAAGTCGACTTGTGAGCTTTCATATATATATATGGGGGGGGGGGGGAAGCATTAGTCAGTCACCTCTAGATACTTGGCAGATATGCGGTCTCTACCCGCGAACAGCTATATCATATAGCAAGTCTAAATCTCGTCCCGATCTTAGCGTTTGTTGTGTCTGCCCACAACATTCGTCTCCCGTGTCTTCCAAAATTAATCGTTTAATATCCAACAACTCTATATAATTGCAGACATAAGACAAGCGGCGTGTTCTACTCGCCGTGTTTCTGGCAAACTGGCACCAAAACTAAGAAACGAACATGTGTCAGTAGAAACCAAAGTATCACTTTGTGATACAATCTTCATGCCAATCCTGGGCTACCTATGCCAGACCTGGAGAGTGACAAAACGAAGGAAGATAAATAACAACAACTGAAATGAAACTCCTACGAATGGTTCTTATTATAGCAATAAGAGATAAGATCTTGAATCATGAAATTCAAAGAGTAATGGGGGTAGCGGTAGCTCTTCTTCATTAGAAGACAACAGGAGAAATGGTTTGGCCATGTAACTTAGATCTCAGCAGACTGTAGACCACAGCAAGCAATGATGTACAGACCAGATGGGAAGCGAAGAAGAGGCCAACCAAGCAAACTATTGACACAGGGAATAACAGAGTCCATTGGAATCCCTATTTACGAAGCGCACAAACGGGCACTTTCAGTACTTTATACTTCACCTCGTCACCGCAAGGTAGCAGAGAATCAAAATGAGATGAGATTAGATGAGATGAGATAATGCTTCTGTTATTTTCCTCATGAAATAATTGTTAGTCGTAAGTCGAGGTTCTACTGTCACCGCAGATGGGTCGCCCTGACTGCTCTGTTTCTGTGCTATAAGCACACACAAATGTCCTTCAGTGCCTCATGTCAACAACTTTTGAAACTTGTCAGTCCCAGCAAAATCTGGAAGCTTGCACACGTAGTGTAGAAATGCATAAGGCAGTTGTCAAATGTGCCAACACTAACGGTCTCAATAAATCATTATAAACTATATTTCCAAAATTAGCTAGGAACTTCACCGTGGGAGAAAAATGTGTGGAAATAGATCATGAACTACGTCACTTCGTGTTTCTATGGAATAGACTCTGTGACAGCCAAATACGTGCCATCGTAACGGCAAGGTTTGTCACTGGCTACGTTCCGGTTTGTTTTGTTATCCGCGACAAATTAATTGTGAGATTTGGTCCCTCAAAACTCAATTATTACGAATAATTCTTTTTGGAAAAACAAATTAATACTGCTGCTGCTACTTCTATTACAACGACTATTACTAGTGCAGGGGCGTCCGTTGTTTAGGCGTGGTGAGTCCGACTCGTAATTCCACGTACCGCTAGCTGCGTGGATTTTTATCTTGCTATGGGCCATCGCAGGTCGACCCAGCCTAAAATGTGTACCAGAATGGCTGTACTGGGGAAGTAGAGACGGCCGTCGTAATGCTGACCACATTGCCCACCGATGGTCTGAAAAAATATGGGTGCTCTTCTCATATACCCGATACGCCTAGAGGCGTGAGAACTGATCTTTTACCTTACTTTTACTTACTACTAGTACGGTTATCAGTGCAGCTGCCACTGTCGCTGCTACGGCTGCTACCATTGTTACAACAACTACTGTTTTTACAGCTGCTTCTGCTGCTACTAGTACTTTACGACGACTTTTACTGAACTGCTAACACTGCTACAATCACTATTACTTTTGCTGCTGCTGCTACTACTACTTCTATTATTGCTACAACTAACATTATTATTACTGTTGTTTCTACTGCTACTACTACCTCTTGCATACTACTGTTTTACTTCTACTATTACAGCTGCTGCTACTACTAGTATTGCTACTAGTACTTTTGCTATTACTATTTTTACAACTTCTATTTTTACTACTTTCATTACTTTTACTTCTAGCAATATTTCAACTTACCTTACTGCCACCTCTAAACTACTGTCACTACTAACATTTGTACTACTAATTTTACTACGACTTTTGCTGCTATTACATTTGCATCCTACCATTACTACTTTTACCCCTCCACTACAATAAAAAATTAAAAAAATACTATAATAACTAATTCTAGAAAATGTTCTCTTTCCAGGTGTTTTACCGTACGCTATCAAGTCTATACCAGGAATCATGCCGAGTCAGTACGGGTAAGTAGACATCTATTGTATGCAAGCACAACAAGGTATTAGGTTATATACAATCATCGCAAGCACAACAAGGTCGGTTAGGTACAATCATCGCAAGCACAACAAGGTATCAGGTTGTATACGATCATCCCCCTGTGGGACTCGGTGTTCCATTTTGGAGCACAAAGAATTGACCACTCTGTCTCTCCGTCCTCTTTCTTAACCCCAGCATCTCTCTCGGTCTCTCTCTCCCTCTCTCCCCCCTCTCTCTCTCCCTCTCTCTATTTCTCTCTCTTTCCCCCTTTCTCTCTCTCCCTCTCTCTCCCCTCTCTCTCCCCTCTCTCTCCCCTCTCTCTCCCCTCTCTCTCCCACTCTCTCTCCCTTTCTCTCTCCTTCTCACTCTCTCTCTCCCTCTCTCTTCCCCCTCTCTCTCTCCCTCTCTCTCCCCCTCTTTCTCTCCCCTCCCTCTTCCTCTCTCTCTCGCTCTCTCCTCTCTCTCCCTCTCTCTTCCCCCTCTCTCTCTCCCCACTCCCCCCCCTCTCTCTCCCTTTCTCTCTCTCTCTCTCGCTCTCTCTCTCAGATCTCACTCTCTCCTTCTCATCATTTTCCTTTCTTCATTCAGTCCTTACTATTCAAATCCAACAACAAGCCATTCTTTATTTTGTGGTCTTTTATACCAGTGGTTCTCGACCTACAGATCGCGACCCTTTTTTGGGTCGAATGACCCTTTTACAGGGGTCGCCTTAGACTATTGGAAGACACATATTTCACTGAAGTTATGAAGTAGTACCGACAATAATTTTGTGTTTGAGGGTCGCCACAACACCAGGAACTTTATTAAAGGGTCGCGGCATTAGGAAGGTTGAGAGTCACTGTTTGATACAATTCGCATTGTTCTTTGACCTGTTTGCACCAGCAGACCTGCAGAAGAAGGGACATTGCTTCACCACTATCTGTGCCTACCATCTGTAGGGGCGGTCCCTACAGTGAGCCTGAGGTGCTGGGCTAGCGCTATCGCCACAAACTGTGCAGGATACGATGTTTAATTTGGCCTCTCGATAAAAAAATCCCATCACCTTACCGGGAACCGAACCTGGGTCCCCTGCATGAGAGCCCGACGTTGTAGTCGCTTAGCCAGCCGCTCCTCATAAAGTTTGGCCATGATCAAGCTAGCCAAAAACAGAAACAAATACAAATGTATGAAACAACTGGATTGTTAACTCTTTAAACTAGAGCCAGTTGAATTAGTTATAGATTAAAGAGTGGTGCGTTCTATGTTAGGGAAAGAGTTAAATCAAACTGTTATCTAATGCGACATATGTGGCTGCTTATAGATTTTAAAGAAGCTGACATACTTAGCTGTAGCATTGTTTCTGAGAGACTGGGCGCTGCAATAACATATATTCGATTTAGATATTTTTTTTTTATTACTGACGTTTCAGAGTCTTTTCATACAGTAATAAATTGAAAAACCATGTTTAGGCAGACATTTTGGGGCGTAACAACACATCTTTGTACCACTGCTTGAAGAACACTGCTTCAGACTTCACATTTCCCATGTTGTTCTTTGTTCATAAATTCCCATAATTCATTAACAAATCCGCAGCATGGTACAATTGTACGGCGTCAGCAAAATACTTGTTTTAATTAGAAACCGTTAATTTATCTCACCTGCAGAAAGCGATTAATTACCCCAGGATGTAATGCACATGCACACGTTGGAATAAATATTATTGGCATACCTGTCTATGTATATATTTATCAACCTTCTTTTTCTACAGTCTTGCTTAACAAACATATTACCTACGCACTTAATAAACCACACAGTTACATAACTATCTAGTTACATATTCATATTCCTAGCATATTCGCTCCTAGGAAAAAACAAAAGCAGAAGCTATTCGCCTCAATATGTCTAAAATAGGTGTCAGTAATCATAAAGTGTCTTTTACAGTAGCGTTGAGAATATGATGCATTAAGAAGTTGTCGATACTGCCTGACAATAATAAGAATAACTCCAAAGAGGAGCATGGACATCAGAGGTCCACCTTCATCAGTTGAAAGATCCCTCGTAGACGATTGTTTCCACCCATTACTTACTCTACAGTCTCTGAAGGTGGGTCATGACTCCAGGCCACGATCTTCTCCTGCTGCACTTTATCGGACTCTCGAACAGGGACAAGACGACACGTTGGCTTTATGGGGATAAGAAGTTCCTTTCCATTAGGGGCGCGGACCAGTCTACCGAGGCCCATCTCCCACGACGTTCTGTTGCCTCCAAAGCCAGCTTAAAGCTCTTCACCCAGCTGTTTTAGTGGCCGTTAACGCTTGTTTCCTCTCAAGTCCTGCTGCTTCAGCACTTTGTATGTGGAAGTGGAGATAAGACCTCTTGCACCTACCTCGACGGCGAAGTCTTTAATTGTGTTTACTTAGACTCTCCTCAGACCGGCCTCGAGCTCACCGCAATTTTCGAGCTTTTAGAGGTGATTATCTTCTATCCGAGACTTGTACGGTACGGTCAGCTCTCTCAGGACGAGCTGGCGTTTTTCTATAGAATTCAAAACTATGCCTGTTCTAAGACCGGTCTTCCGGATTAAGTCTTGGTACTTTTCCAAACTAGGCAGGTCGACAGCCAGTAACCAATCCCTCGCACAGTCAAGTAGTGATGGAGCGTATGCGACATCGTTTGCTGTGCTTTTAGAAACCTGCCCAACCTTGAGGAAGGGAATGGGGGCGACGTTAGGACTGGCCCTCGAGTTGGCACTCATCCTGACTTGGTCCGCACTGTCCGCTAACTCTGTCAGGACTGAAATATGGGGGCGACGGTAGGACTGGCCCTCGCGTTGGCCCTCAACCTGACTTGATCCACAATGTCCGCTAACTCTGTCAGGACTGAAATAAAAGAACTGCTTATACTCATAACAAAGTGTAAAACAACCAGATTTCGTAATCAACTATTCACCTTTAGTTCTGATAATTTATCCAGGTAAACGATAAAGTATATACTCATAAAGTGGTTGAACTACCTAGTTTTAATGTCAGCTACATACCTCCAAATTTGCTAATCTACCCAATTACCCAGTAAATCTCATACCTACAAATGCGATCAACTGCTTAGTTTAAAAAAAAAAATAAAGATCCCCTTTCACGCCGTAAGGCGCATCGGGCATAGGGCAAGAGCACTCCTATTTGTACAGACAAATCGGCACTAGGTGGGTAATGTGGTCAGCATTTTGCCGGCCGTCTTTTCTTCCCCAGGACATACATCCTGGTACCCATTTTAGGCTGGGTCGACCTGCGGCGTCCCATACCATCATAAAAATCCACACAGCTAGCAGTTGGTTTTGATCGCGGTATGTTGTAATTACGAGTCGGACTAGCCACGCCTAAGCCACGGCAACCGCTGATAAACTGCGTAGTTACATAATAAACAATTCACCTGCCAGTTACCAGTTTGTTGAACTACCAGTTTACGAGATAAGCTGAATAAATCCAACTTGCCGAAGCTACGCGGGTACCTAGTAAACTACAGTGTGTCCTATAAGTTTCCATACACAGAAACTTTTGTTTGTTTTAGGACGAAATTTTTTTTTTAATTTGAAGCCCCACCCTTCTTTTTCCAGGGGCCGCAATATAGGCAGGCCATAAATATGACCATTTGTCTGAACGCGGTTTCTCCACGATGATTCTTATCCACATGGTGGCACTTTGTGTCATCGGGTGTTTGTCGCTTGTGTGATGTCCTGGTGGGTAGAAAGTCAGTCAGTAAGTCAGTCAGAAACACGTTTCGTTGTGTGTCCTCCGTTGTTAAGCAACACAGCGGAAGTTTATGCTTGCAATGATGTTTTGAGGTTTTGAACAACGGATCAACATCATGTCACCCATAAGTGCTCCACTCTTCTTCTTACTCAAGTCTGAGTTTAAAGAAGCTCAGCACAGTGCACAAGCTCTGTAGCACCGGCGAGGATCCTGAAAAAACTTGTGGTAGATGTTTAATTCCAAAGTTTGCCCGGGAAGCGCCGTTAGGCTACTCTTTTCGATTTCCAACTGCCAGAGGATTTTTTTTTTACGCGCGCAACAATACACACGGGCACTACCCAAAGACTAGAGGGAATTACTAGAAGTCCAAGTCCACGTGAAAAAAATCAAAGCCCTTACCGGGGATTGAACCCGGAACAGCTAGCACTCGTGGCGGACCCATGCCTCGAGACCACGCAGCCCCCCCCCCCCCCCCAATGCTTGTAATGACATTGGTGATATGTCCTCTTCTCCTCCCCTACCCATGTTGCGTATACTTTAGAGGACGTTGCAAAACAAACCCCAGCACTTTCTGGCTGTTGTGGGATTTTTAAATTCAAATTTACGTCCAGTAGTTTGCCATTGCTTCCTAGACAGTCGGCTCTCGATACCAGTGCAAGACAAACCGTCCGCAGCAGGAATCGAACCTAGCACCCCGGCATTACGAATCGCGTTCGCAACGCCTAAGTCACAGAAGCTGACCCTCCCCATGTAAAGAAACCTAATTGACGCCCTGTTTACATTAACATATTTGATTAACTACTCAAACTATAAAGTCAGACAAGAGCAGGCAAACAGCAAATCATGTAGCGCTGAGATCCACTTTGATAAATACCCTGATGAGAAATATCCCTCATACACGCAAATACATATCACAACCCAGAAACGCTTAACATAAATCTATTTATTAATCACAAAAGCAGGAGTCTGGTTTTGGTTAGTGTGTACTTCAAAGATAACAGTCGATGCATGGACAGCATCATGTTTGCATCTATCTATCTATCTATCTATCTATCTATCTATCTATCTATCTATCTATCTATCTATCTATCTATCTATCTATCTATCTATCTATCTATCTATCTATCTATCTATCTATCTATCTATCTATCTATCTATCTATCTATCTATCTATCTATCTATCTATCTATCTATCTATCTATCTATCTATCTATCTATCTATCTATCTATCTATCTATCTATCTATCTATCTATCTATCTATCTATCTATCTATCTATCTATCTATCTATCTATCTCTATCTATCTATCTATCTATCTATCTATCTATCTATCTATCTATCTATCTATCTATCTATCTACTATCTATCTATCTATCTATCTATCTATCTATCTATCTATCTATCTATCTATCTATCTATCTATCTATCTATCTATCTATCTATCTATCTATCTATCTATCTATCTATCTATCTATCTATCTATCTATCTATCTATCTATCTATCTATCTATCTATCTATCTATCTATCTATCTATCTATCTATCTATCTGTCTGTCTGTCTGTCTGTCTGTCTGTCTGTCTGTCTGTCTGTCTGTCTGTCTGTCTGTTTGTCTGCCGGTCGGTCGGTCGGTCGGTCGGTCGGTCGGTCGGTCGGTCGGTCGGTCGGTCGGTCGGTCGGTCGGTCGGTCGGTCGGTCGGTCGGTCGGTCGGTCGGTCGGTCGGTCGGTCGGTCGGTCGGTCGGTCGGTCTGTCTGTCTGTCTGTCTGTCTGTCTGTCTGTCTGTCTGTCTGTCTGTCTGTCTGTCTGTCTGTCTGTCTGTCTGTCTGCCCGCCTGCCTGCCTGCCTTTCTGTTAGCTTGATCACATGGTCATAGAGAGCCAAAAACTTTGAGAATTATAATACTTAAAGTGGATGACCTCTCTGATTGTCTGAGAACAGACATTATCTGCGTGACTTTCCTCTGATTTTCTGAGAACGGACATTATCTGCGTGACTTTCCTCTGATTGTCTGAGAACGGACATTATCTGCGTGACTTCCCTCTGGTTGTCCGAAAACAGACATTATCTTCGTGACTTCCCTCTGGTTGTCTGAGAACGGACATTATCTGCATGACTTCCCTCTGATTGTCTGAGAACGGACATTATCTGCGTGACTTCCCTCTGATTGTCTGAGAACGGATATTATCTGCATGACTTCCCTCTGATTGTCTGAGAACGGACATTATCTGCTTGACTTCCCTTTGATTGTCTTAGAACGGACATTATCTGCGTGAATTGCCCTCTGATTGTCTGAGAACGGACATTATCTGCATGACTTCCCTCTGATTGTCTGAGAACGGACATTATCTGCATGACTTCCCTCTGATTGTCTGAGAACGGACATTATCTGCATGACTTCCCTCTGATTGTCTGAGAACGGACATTAACTGCGTGACTTCCCTCTGTCTGAGAACGGATATTATCTGCGTGACTTCCCTCTGATTGTCTGAGAACGGACATTATCTGCATGACTTCCCTCTGATTGTCTGAGAACGGACATTATCTGCATGACTTCCCTCTGATTGTCTGAGAACGGACATTATCTAACCGACTGCCACCCTTTGTTCCATATATTTATGTTAACATGTGAGTGCAAGAGCATGATCGTCAGTCTGCATGCCGGTTCACCCACTCCCGTGCCACGCTGAACACGCTTACCTCGGACATTCCAGCACTTCTGCGAAGCGATCAGGTGGAAAGGAACTGGAAATTAAATACCAAATAATGGAGGGCAAGTTATTTACAACAACTAAGTTTCAGAGATAAAGCTAGGCCCTCAGTTCCACGTACACAGCTAAATAATAGGGGTGCAGATAATCAGCTAGGCGCAGAGTTTTGCTAGGCACCGAT
The DNA here is from genome assembly GCA_905116865.2 of Candidula unifasciata. Lineage (NCBI taxonomy): Eukaryota > Metazoa > Mollusca > Gastropoda > Stylommatophora > Geomitridae > Candidula > Candidula unifasciata. The sequence continues at coordinate 737,092 of CAJHNH020005557.1, forward strand.
ATGTCTAGAAACAGTTATTAAGAACTTTCCAGCGGAGTTTTGTAACCGTTTAACACACACAAAAAGAAGAAGAAGAAGAAGAAGAAGAAGAAGAAGAAGAAGAAGAAGAAGAAGAAGAATTGAAGAAGAAGAAGAAGAATAAGAAGAAGAAGAAAGAAGAAAGAAGAAGAAGAGAAGAAAGAAGAAGAAGAAGAGAAGAAGAAGAAGAGAGAAGAAGAAGAAGAAGAAGAAGAAGAAGAAGAAGAAGAAGGAAGAAGAAGAAGAAGAAAAGAAGAAGAAGAAGAAGAAGAAGAAGAAGAAGAAGAAAGAAGAAGAAGAAGAAGAAGAAGAAGAAGAAGAAGAAGAAGAGAAGAAGGAAGAAAAGAAGAAGAGAAAGAAGAAGAAGAAGAAGAAAGAAGAAGAAGAAGAAGAAGAAGAAGAAGAAGAAGAAGAAGAAGAAGAAGAAGAAGAAGAAGAAGAGAAGAAGAAGAAGAAGAGAAGAAGAAGAAGAAGAAGAGAAGAAGAAGAAGAAGAAGGAAGAAGAAGAAGAAGAAGGGCAAGAATTTACAAGAAGAAGAAGAAGAAAGAATGAAGAAGAAGAAGAAGAAGAAGAAGAAGGCTGAAGAAGAAGAAGAAGAAGAAGAAGAAGAAGAAGAAGAAGAGAATAGAAGAAGAAGAAGAAGAAGAAGAAGAAGAAGAGAAGAAGAAGAAGAAGAAAAGTAGAAAGAAGAAGAAGAAGAAGAAGAAGAAGAAGAAGAAGAAGAAGAAGAAGAAGAAGAAGAAGAAGAAGAAGAAGAAGAAGAAGAAGAAGAAGAAGAAGAAGAAAGAAGAAGAAGAAGAAGAAGAAGAAGAAGAAGAAGAAAAGAAGAGAAGAAGAAGAAGAAAGAAGAAGAAAGAAGAAGAAGAAGAAGGAAGAAGAAGAAGAAGAAGAAGAAGAAGAAGAAGAATAGAAGAAGAAGAAGAAGAAAGAAGAAGAAGAAGACGAAGAAGAAAGAAGAGAAGAAGAAGAAGAAGAAGAAGAGCAAGGAAGAAGAAGAAGAAGAAGAAGAAGAGAAGAAGACGTAAGAAGAAGAAGAAGGAGAAGAAGAAAGAAGAGAAAAGAAGAAGAAGAAGAAGAAGAAGAAGAAGAAGAAGAAGAAGAAGAAGAAGAAGAAGAAGAAGAAGAAGAAGAAGAAGAAGAAGAAGAAGAAGAAGAAGAAGAAAGAAGAAAGAAGAAGAAGAAGAAGAAGAAGAAGAAGAAGAAGAAGAAGAAGAAGAAGAAGAAGAAGAAGAAGAAGAAGAAGAAGAAGAAGAAGAAGAAGAAGAAGAAGAAGAAGAAGAAGAAGAAGAAGAAGAAGAAGAAGAAGAAGAAGAAGAAGAAGATGTAGAAGAAGAAGTTTTCTATTCTGATATAATTCCTGATTTGATCTCTTCTGATCACTCGTTTTCCTTATTTTACCTAATACATCTACCCTGGAAGTCTCCCCCCCCCCCCCCCCAACTCCTACAACTTTTAACACCCACTGTACTGACATAGGTCGACCGAAAAGTCACGTCGACATTTCTTAATTTATAAAATACTCTCTTCCACGTATTCAGATGTATTAGGCATATAGGGCTAGATCAATATTCTATAAACCAATCGGCACTTGGTGAATGATGTGGTCAGCATCTCGCCAGCCGCCTTTACTTTCCAGGACGTTACCTGATACCCACTCGAGACTGGGTGAAAAGGGCATCTAGCCGCTACACCACGGAGGCTGCATGTCTTAACATGAAAAGGCACTTAAGCCTTGTTAGCACAATAGTAAAAGTTACATCGCCACTACCTGCCTTGTGAGAAAACTATCCGGTGTTGGCATAAAGTAATGTCCCAGTAAATTATATCCCCTTCTATCGACTCGCCAGTCGTATCTCTAAAGTAGATCAGGCAGGTTTTGTGGTGATCTACGCTCTCTAGATCCTATCGCTCCTCACTCAGTTCGGCATGTACGTTCTTGACATTTCATTACCTCCTTCTTGGTTCGCCAGCTGTGCTATTTCCTTCTGAGTGGCCTCGAGGCATGGCGTCCGCCTTGAGTGCTGGAGGTCCCGGGTTCAAACCCTACTAAAGGCTGGGATTTTTTTTTCACTTAGACCTCTAGTAATTTCCTCTGCTCTATGGGTAGTGAGATCGGATACCCGTGTGTTGTTGCGCACGTTTAAAAAAAAATCAATTTGCAGTGGGACATCGAAAAATAGTAGCCTAACTGCGCTGCCATAGCAAAATTTGGAGTTAAAAATCTACTTAAAGTATTTCAGGATCCTCGCTGTAGCTACGGAGTTCGTGCACTGCGCTGAGATTTTTCGGACTCAGGCTTGAGTTAGAAGTAGAACGAAGCACTAATGGTTTACTACTCTTGTGCCATGATGTTGATTCGTTGTTGAAACCTAAGCCTACAATCTAAACCTTCTTCCTGGTCGGGTGTCAAAATACTCTTGTTCTTTCCTCTAGCACCTGTAATGTTTAGTGGTCGCGAGTTTGAATCTCGTTTTTGTCCTTACTCACGCAGGACTAAAGGTGACTTCACGCTGGTGGGGCCTCACTGGTGCTCTAATTATAACTTATTTGTAGGTTGAAGCCTGTATCTGGGGTCTGCTTGTTGGTCAGCCATTAACATTGAGATTTGTTAATCTCTAGAGGGTATGGCAAACCTTTCCGTAGCAGCCTAAAAGGCACAAGTCGATCGATCGATCCACTGAATGTCATTTAAGGATTTTTTTTTTCACTTTTTCTGTTGTAAGTAAAGAACCCTTGGTTGTACACCAGTGTTACACCGGGTATATGGTGCCTGAATCGTATTTTATAAACCAATCAGCGCTCGGTGAGTGGTAGGGTAAAAACATCATCACGACCGCCTTTGCTTCCAAAGACTCTACCCGGTACCTATTAGAGGCCGAGCTGACCAGGGAAGCAAGGTCACGTTTGCCACACACACAACAGGCCGTCTCGAGAGTCAGTTGAACTTGTAGTTATCTTCCTATGAAAAACAGTTCAGGTCTAGAGTTTGCGGTCACTCCTTTCGAATATATCCTGGCGTTTTTCTTCTTCTGCCTTCTAGCCCCTAGTGGAGCAGAGACCCTAATGCCGTGTTGTGCTGTTTATCCTTCGCTACTGCATGCTGCTGTCCCCATGTCTTCATTTTTGTTTAACGCCACTCTCTAGCTCCCCTACTGTGTTTGAGGGAAAGGGGAGATGGGTGGGTGTCTTCTAAATTTCAATGCCCCTGTAGGTTCTAGTGAAAACATATTCTAGTTATACTGTTCTCAGGTTCTCTCAACATGTGTCCTATCCAACACCAGCGTCTTTTCTTCACCTCTTGGTTCACTGGAACTTGTTTACTTCTCTCTCAAAGCTCTACATTAGTGATTCTTATCATACCATTTAATTTTCTCTATTTTGCACCGGCACCCGTTAATGAATGTGTTTAGTTTATTGGTTACAAGTTTTAGTTGTTATTCCTGCTTCCACGTCATACGACAGAACTGATTTCACATTAGAATTAAAACTTGTACGTTTAGTAAACCGTTTAGTCTTTCAACCTCCACCAATTCCCTAGGACTATGACAGGTTCTCTTGCCGTTTGCATTTTCATTTTAATATTTATATGTTTCCCCATCTTTGTCTACATTACTGTCTAAATGATTTTCCGTCTAATCCATAACTACGACACAAGATCCTCTATGTGGTATGCAAAAGGCATTACAAGATGATAGTGATGATGATGACGAAGGTGATGACACTGATGTTGGTGCACGCAACACTCAGGTTCTGCAACAAGACTAATATCCAGAGGTGGATGAACACTCAGAACTATCCGCCGCAGATTACAGCCGGTGAACGCGACAAAGAAGAATATGATGATGATGGTAGCGATGATAACGATGATGATGATCATGATGATCATGATGATAGCGATGACGATGATGATACTGACGATAGTGATGATGATAATGATTCTAACCACACTGTATGTACGGAAACTCTGATATTAAAAGGCCCCACGAGCTTTCGGGCACATTTCTTCCCTTTTTTTTATAGCAGATACTTCTGATCTAAAGGTCACTGCAGATGAAGATAGCGAGGGGAGGCTTCTAGAAAACGGCACTGGGGTACAGCTTGAGCCTTTCTGAGAAGATTTCTTTCTTTGAGTTGTGTGTAAAGCAGAGAATGATCGTTTGACCTTTACCATTTCCAGATCATTTCACGTGAACCAGACGCCAGGTGAAAAGGTCGCTGGTCACTTCTGAATCTATCTATCTATCTATCTATCTATCTATCTATCTATCTATCTATCTATCTATCTATCTATCTATCTATCTATCTATCTATCTATCTATCTATCTATCTATCTATCTATCTATCTATCTATCTATCTATCTATCTATCTATCTATCTATCTATCTATCTATCTATCTATCTATCTATCTATCTATCTATCTATCTATCTATCTATCTATCTATCTATCTATCTATCTATCTATCTATCTATCTATCTATCTATCTATCTATCTATCTATCTATCTATCTATCTATCTATCTATCTATCTATCTATCTATCTATCGATCTATCTATCTATCTATCTATCTATCTATCTATCTATCTATCTATCTATCTATCTATCTATCTATCTATCTATCTATCTCTCTCTCTCTGTCTGTCTGTCTGTCTGTCTGTCTGTCTGTCTGTCTGTCTGTCTGTCTGTCTGTCTGTCTGTCTGTCTGTCTGTCTGTCTGTCTGTCTGTCTGTCTGTCTGTCTGTCTGTCTGTCTGTCTGTCTGTCTGTCTGTCTGTCTGTCTGTCTGTCTGTCTGTCTGTCTGTCTGTCTGTCTGTCTGTCTGTCTGTCTGTCTGTCTGTCTGTCTGTCTGTCTGTCTGTCTGTCGTGATGCAGAGAAACCTTCAGTTGTAAACGCTTTGGTCTGGTACTATATATATATATATCCCAGCCCTTTGGTCTTGATCCCATGATAGATACAGTAAATCTGGTAAATATGTGACTTTTCTGTCTACCCCTGATAGAGAATTCGGACCACAAGAAGTTTCTCACCCGGTCGCCGCGCAGCTGGTTTAACCAACTTAGCAAGCTCGGCATCTGTCTGTTAGTATGTCTGTGTGTTTGTCTGTTAAGTAATAGTGACTTTTAGAAATTCTATTGTGGGATAATTAACTCAAAGCGCTTTTTTTTTTTGCGTTGAAAGACCAATTTTGCTTATTGTGCAACTCCACCCTCCATCACAACCACCAATACCACACACCATCATTGTTAACAGACAGATCACAAAAAGATGTCAAAATCACAGTGTTCTACAACACACACACACGCACACTCACAATACAAACACATAGTGTATGGATGCATATATCTGTTTGTGTGTATGTATGTATGTATGTATGTATGTATGTATGTATGTATGTATGTATGTATGTATGTATGTATGTATGTATGTATGTATGTATGTATGTATGTATGTATGTATGTATGTAAATATATATATATATATATATATATATATATATATATATATATATATATATTATATATATATATATATATATATATATATATATATATATATAAATGTCTTGTTAGTGTGAAAACTGTGTGTCTGTTTGCCCGCTTGTGCCTGTTGCTGTCGAGTGACACCTTCCCCCCGAGGGCACGAACTCGACCCCTGAGTGCAATCACTGACACGCCCTGGCCGTAGACGTCACATCTAAGTGGCACATTCTTTCTATGAAACATAGACATATTTTTTCATGGACGCCATATCTCTCCAATGTCTATCCCTTGTCTGAAATAAGAAAACAAAGATAGCAGCGGTTCTAAAAACTGTCCCCAGACCCAGAATTCTCCTGATTGCCGGCGACATATTCTTGTTATACTCATCCGCATGAGTGTTTTTTATTTAACTGTCATCTTCTTCTATAGTGAATTTCTCACACGTTAACAAATATCTCAAAAACGTGTTAGATTCACCACGAATTTGTGCATGCGCCCTTAGATTTCATATTTCCTAATGATTTTATAATTTACAGTTGCACAGGCGCTGCTGTTGTTTTTAAAGAGGCAAAATTCCTTTGATCTTTATTTGATTAAAAATGTCGGTACTCCTAGAAAAAAAAGAAAGAATATACAGTAACTGACATATGGGTGGAGATAACAAATCACGTCCAATTTGCAGCCATGCCTGGAGATTATTTTGATTGTATATCCGGCATTCAATGAAAATTTGTCTTCAGCTAACAACTCAGGGAGATGACCACCTACTATTGGAACTCCTATGAAACGCGGGCATTCTGATGTTTTAAAAAGTTTCTGCTATTCAAATAGCTGTAAGGATGCAGAGTGTTTACTTTGATTGTGTGTATATTTTTCCTCGTTTACTGCTAATAGGACTAAATTAAAACTAAATGTTTTTAATTAAAATTGCGTGCCGAATTTGAACAATTGAAACTGAACGGTTACTGGGTTACAAGTTTGTGAGATTGGGTCCTTGTTCTAGAACGGACCGTAGTATTTGTTCATAAGTATCCTGGTGACTTCAGAACCACCTTATGAGAGGATAAAAAATAGACCACTCCCCCTTTCCTTCCAACAACATGTGATTTAGCGGCCCACCCACCTAATTATTGGCTTAGCTTAGCGCTACCTTTCCCCTTCCCTTCCCACCCCCAACACTACCTGATAATTTTTTTTTTCTAAACCCTATGTGACCCTTCTGTTTCGGTCAATATATACACGTCAGTCCTTTAACACTGAAGTATAAATGCCCCTCATCCACTCATCCAAGACGTAAACCCACGTTGCAAGAAACAAACAACTCTAAAACCACAAGAAACAAAGCACTCATGTATAGCCAAGCACCAGTGGCGGGTTGAAAGGGTCCAAAGAAGTTTCAAAAAAGGTAAAGTTGGATGAATTCGCACAGAACAGAAATCATGTTTTGAAAGCTAAAGAACTCTGCTGTTTCCACACTCCATAGCTCCAGTCTTTTATGGCATAGACTTTAGAACTCGACTGTCTACTTGATGGTTTTTGGTTAAATCTTCTTTAGAGGGAAATATTCTCTATCCAGATGGTTCCCGGTATGTCTTAGGAATAAAATGAATATCGGATATAACAAATCCCATACAAATAACCAGTAAAAAGAACGTGTATGCAAAACTGAGGTTGTCGCACAAAGTCAAAGTCCTAATGGACGAACAACTAGGACTTTCCGCCGAATTTCACGGTGTGAACGCAAACATGGTCAAAGTTTAAGAGTCGTGACCTGTAAGTAAAATTACTGTAGACATAAATGTCAGAATATTTATAAGATTCCTTGTACAAGGTGTCGCTAAAATTCGTATTTTATGAGGAAAAGCGAAGATTCAGGCTACATCGTAACTGTTGCCCAGGACCTTATTTTACATTGCGGTTTTGTTTAGGGGTGGGGAGGGGGGGGGGGTTGAACTAGGGCTTTAAGGATTCTCATCCGAATGGTGGCATTCTGGCTCACCGGCTATTAATCGTTCATTGTGCGGTCCTAATTGTGTTAAACGTCACTCACTCACTTCACTTAGGGGCCACAATTTTGAAAGTATGGATCGTCTCCGACCAAAGGTCTGAATCCCAGCATAGACAGATCATTACTATAATACAACTGAAAGTGATCCGCGGGCCACTTGCTAGACCTCCACGGGCCACGTTTGGCATGCGGGCCGCCAGCTGAATAGCCCTGGTCTATAGCATATATTGTGAAAGACCTGTTGTTGTTAGTAGATATTTTTTAACGGGATGAACGGTATGTTCAATATCACGCTAGAAGTTTTGGATTCCCAGGATGCACTGGGTAGACTTTGGCTGTGTTTCAAAGGAAACGGTACTTAATTTATAACTTACCACTGACGTCACGACAACGTCATGGGAGACATTCCCAATAAATTCTAGGGTGTTCAGGTTGAAGTTTCTCGCGATTTCTCTACAGCCAAGTTTAGGGTTAGGGTTAGGATTAGAAGACACTAGATGAACACTAAAAAAAAGCACCACACAACAGCACACTTGCACCCCTTGAAATAATGGACAGTCAGGTCAGCTGTGGATTTCCCACGGGGATTTCCTGTTTGGGGTACGTTATAAATTAAGAACCGGAAATTTATAAACAATCCGTCAGACAAGACAATGTCAACAAGCATAGAAAGGTAAAGTAAAGGACCCTTTCCCCGCCTTTAGGCGTATAGGGCTAGACCTATAATCTTATAGACCAATCAGCACAAGATGGGTGATGTGGTCAGCATCACGCCGGCCGCTTTTACTTTCCCGGACTGCACCCGGTACCCACTCAAGGTGGGGTCGACCTGGGAGTCAAGGTCATTTATGAAAAAAGTTCGGCTCCGCCAGGGAGGGATCACACGACCTTTATATCCACACGCGAGTGTCTAGCTGCTACGCCAGGGCGACTCCCAAACAAGCATAGAAGTGTGTGAGAAGCCAGAAAGGAAAAGAGAGTTGACAAAGGATATAAAAGAAAAGAGAGAGACAGAGAGAGAGAGAGAGAGAGAGAGAGAGAGAGAGAGAGAGAGAGAGAGAGAGAGAGAGAGAGAGAGAGAAAGAGAGATGCTACATATTGCCATCACGTGACATGACATGACACCTGTACAAACAATACATTAACAAGAAAAAGCTTACATAAGCCAAGCATATGGTACACAACGATGCAGATAGGAAGCTAATATCAAAATATTACAAAGGCGGGACCAGCAGTAGTCATGTCAGAATGAACAATCAAAGTGGGAAGGTAATTAAGATGCACTGCAGCCAAAAGATTTTGAGGGAGCACTTGAATTGACTAATTGAGTAAGAATTAACCGATTTTCTATAACCGAGCTTCTCACAGGTGCCAATGTTTCGAGCGTTTTCTTCGAAGGGTCACCAAGGAGAAGTGGTCAGACCTTTGGCCATGCGCTCTGAAGGTCGTAGGCTCGATTCACGATCACTGGGGACCGTCACGAAGCTACGGAGTTCGTTCATTGTGCGACGCTCTGACGGAAACGGACCGAGCCATATGAGATAGAACATAGTGCAAGGAAGTCGATCCTCTTGACATTTCACATTGTAACATCGAGGGAATCGCCATCTGTATCTTAAGGTTTATAACGCAGTTTCACAATCCCGACATACTCGCGCTCAAAGTCTGCTGCTTGCAAGTTGGTAGAATACTGTTGGGCGTTGATTTTAACCAAGGCATTTGCGTCTTACCGTTCAGGAATAAAAGGAACCTACTAAATGTAAAGATACCTAGTAGAACCATACACCATTTTTAAAAGTTGTAATAGATAAGATATGAAACTAACTGTAACGTATCGTCGGAGAAAAATAAACGATAACCATGTTAAAATACGAGGGCTATTGCAAACCCAGCTTCTGTTCAGCGGAGAATTTTGACCTTTTGCTAGAAGAAAACAAATCAAACCACGAATATCACATTCTGTGGGACAAGCGATGAAAGTGTCCATGTTTAGTCGCTCCCGATTCGTGAACCACTGAACAAATAAGACTGTAAGCTGCTGTGTAGTGATCTAAAAGACTGAATGATGTAAGCAATGAACGGTGAAGGTGTGTTTTTCACTGGTCTTTGCCGACCTCGTGAAAGTGTCATAAGACCCACAAAAGGGTCCCGACCCGCAGGTTGAGAACCACTGGTCTAATATCATGCGGCTGATGCCCTAATGGGGTGGTAATTCAATAAGCCAGGTGTCGTCTCCACATTGAAGGTTGGGTGCAATGTATCTCCAACACTCACTGTCTTGTCGTGGTTTTACACTTCCTCTGACTGCTGTTTGTCTATCTTTCTGCGTTATCCTCCCACTTGTATGGTTGCCTACCTCGTGCTCTATTACCTTCGACTTTTCCCTCCAGTATGGATTTTAAAAGAGTATTGTGTGTTCTAATTTGGCCGCTATCGGCTTCATACATTAGGAGCATGCTGTAATTTGTTTCTCCCTTTACCACCCAGGTCAGAGTGAGCGTGACAGAGAAACCACTGCGCTAATTAGCTCCCCCCCCCCCCCCCGACCCTTGTTTAAGAATCCTTATAACAAAAACCCTGACACCGGCATCCAGTAGGCTCCTAAAGTAAATTTATCCAAATTCACACTTTTGCTCATCACCATATATCCTTCCTTTCCTTTCCATTTTAAACAAAAAGTGTCTAAAGCCGAGACGCAAATAAACACATCTCCACTTTCATACATTTTCATATCTGGCGTGCCGCCGTCATACATGTTTGATTATAGGATGACATAGGCAGCTTCCCGCAACTCACAAAATAAGACCCCAACCTACTCCGAGCGAGGACGCCCGGTACACGATACGTCTTGTTCAATTTGCCGGTTACTTTGTATCCGAACGTTGAATGCAGGTATTCGTTTCCATTGTCTGCCGCTGTCGACTTTGATCTTTTCTTACCCGAGTGGCGTTATGTTTTGTTAGGTTGTTGTTTTTTTTTCTCTCTCTCTCTCCATATTTTGACTATCGTGTATTGCCTCTGCTGACAAAGTATGCCCTTCTTCTTCTCTTTCTTCTTCTTCTTCTTGTTCTTCTTGTTCTTCTTCTTTTTCTTCTTCTTCTTCTTCTTCTTTTTCTTCTTCTTCTTCTTCTTCTTCTTCTTCTTCTTCTTCTTCTTCTTCTTCTTCTTCTTCTTCTTCTTCTTCTTCTTCTTCTTCTTCTTCTTCTTCTTCTTCTTCTTCTTCTTCTTCTTCTTCTTCTTCTTCTTCTTCTTTTTTCTTCTTCTTCTTCTTCTTGTTCTTCTTCTTGTTCTTCTACTTCTTCTTCTTCTTCTTCTACTTCTTCTTCTTCTTCTTCTTCTTCTTCTTCTTCTTCTTCTTCTTCTTCTTCTTCTTCTTCTTCTTCTTTTTCTGCTTTTGCTTCCTCTATTCCCCCAACGGTGAATAGGCCCTCCAGCAAGTGACGCCAAGTTGTTCTATCGTTTGCTATTGCAGGTAGCTCACCCAGGACCTCCCCATTTTTTCAACTTCACTCTTCAGCTCCCTTCTCCGTGTGTGTGTGTGTGTGTGTGTGTGTGTGTGTGTGTCTTCCTTTATTTCTATCCATCGGGTGGGGAGGGGGAGGGGAGGGAGGGGGAGATTCCAGTGCAAAGACATTCTATTTATATTGCTGTCAGGTTTTTCTCTTAATGTTTGTCCTATCCAAAGCCAACGTCTTTTCTTTACTGGGTCTGCTCTTCTTCAGTTGACTTATCTGGAAACATTGTAAGTAGAAGATCGCATGAAAAAGAAATCAATGATGTGACTACCTGATTGGAAAACTCATGTGTGGGTTCTCACTCTTAGGCAGTACTGGTTTTAGGCAGAGGCTAACTAAACTGCAGCTAAGGGCCTCACAATATTCAAGGGCCTGAATAAATTCATATGTTATGCTCACAAAGGCAATTTTAAATTAAGCCTTTAGAAGGATTTTATAATATAATATATGGGATTCTGTAGACATATTATTTATTTTTTACTAAAATTTAAACGACAATATATTTTCATCATCCATATTCTTAAAAGGCGTGTCGTCATCCTTTAGCAGGTCCTTTGCAGAACGTCGCTCTCATCACTGTCTGCCTGAAAGAAACTCGCTCTCGCCACCTCTCTCGCCTCGTCTACTTTCACATCTAAAGTGTCACTTATATCCTGTGCCCATCTTCGTGTTGGTCGGCCTCTGCCCCTCCTTTCTGGTACCATGCTTTGTTTTATTTTATTTTTCCTATCCGCCGTGGCGCTTGATGTGACCAAAATATTTCAGCTTCTGAGACAAGATGCTGTTTATTAGCCAATCTTCCTTAATGTTCAAATCTGTTAAAATGTAAGAATTTCTTCTCTTCCTTACCTATGGTTTTCTGAGAATCTTTCTAAAAATTTCAGCTCAAAATCCTCTTTTTTCTTTCGTGTGTTGCTACAGTGAAGATGCCTGCTCTCGGAATTTTAATTTTGATTGTCTTGCTGAAACGAAACCATAGACTTTTAATGTTGTTCAGTTTTATGGCTATCCTTCTTTTGATTTCTGTCAAACATTCTGCATTGCTTTTTATTACAGAGCTTAGACACTCAAAGTCTGAAATATTTTCAGTTTCTTAAATTATGGTAAATTTTAGGGTGACAACGAGATTCGTCTGTGGACATAATTTTCGTTTTCTTCAAATCTTCACTGTTTTTTGGCGAGACAGGATTACATGTTCTATTCCCTTTACATTGTTCGAAAGGAGGACAGTGTCATCTTCATAGCGAAGTTCCTGATTAGGGTTGTCACCACTATGAGCGGATCATACCTGTCACAGCTGGTTGCCAAGACTTTCTTGTGATAACAATGTGATGGGTGCCATGTTCTTTCCACATCCACGTGGCTTTAAACTATGTCCTCAGCCTTCAGCAACCGCTTAGATTTCAAGGGCAAGTAATTGCCCTGCTATGAAAGGCTTATATATATATACATATATACATATATATATATATTTTTTAAATCTGAGAAAACGTATATATATATATATATATATATATATATATATATATATATATATATATACGTTTTCTCAGATTTAAAAAAATAATAATAAAGTTTCGTATCCTATACAGGACGTTGCATAACCAACCCCAACACTTTCTGGCTGTTGTGTTTTTTTAAGGCAAATTTACGTCCAGTAGTTTGTCATTGCTACTAAACGGTCGGCTCTCAGTACCAGGGTCGAAACCATCGCAAGACAAACCGTCCGCAGCAGGGATCGAACCCGGCAACATGAAATTACGAAGCGCGTTCGCAATGCCTAAGTCACAGACGCCTACTTCTTAGATTAGCTAATATTATTTAAAACATCAGGGGCCTTAGGGCTTTATACGGCCTAGGGCCTCATCGTGTCTAAATCCGGCCCTGCTCTTAGGAGTAAAAAGGACAGAAAATGCGAGTACCTTACGCATTCGTCATCATTATCATCGTGTACCTTAATGCCCTATCGGGCTCACAGTCTTATTCTCCATTCCATTATATGCAATCATTTCAATTTTATGGATATAGTCATTCATCACCTTTCGCCTCCGCCATCAACGTTTGTTTTAGTGTTTCTCTTCGTAGACTTGGTTTCTTCAATGAATGTTTTTCTCATTTGAATTAATCAAATCAAACGCCTCAAACTTTGTGTTTGTGATTGTACTTTACTTCTCTAGCAGACCAGACGCGGTTTGCGATGTTTCATTGAGACTAGTCCCTCTGATGGATCTGCCTCGCGTGTGCTGAGTGCGCTGGGGTGGCCGATAGAACCGTTGCCCCTCAATAAGCTTGTCTAAGAGTCGATTAGTAATGGATGTTTTCTTTGAAATCGGAGTGCATCGGCCTGAGAGGCGAGAAAGAGTCTGCATATAAAGAAGCTATAACTGTAAAACAATTCTCAAGTTCTGGAAATTTCAGAACTGGGCGAAAAAGCAGACCAATTGCACCAGAATTTACCGCCAATCAACGATACAAGAAGAAGAAGAAGAAGAAGAAGAAGAAGAAGAAGAAGAAGAAGAAGAAGAAGAAGAAGAAGAGAAGAAGAGAAGAAGAAGAAGAAGAAGAAAAGAAGAAAACGAAGAAGAAGAAGAAGAAGAAGAAGAAGAAGAAGAAGAAGAAGAAGAAGAAGAAGAGAGAAAGAAGAAGAAGAAGAAGAAGAAGAAGAAGAAGAAGAAGAAGAAGAAGAAGAAGAAGAAGAAGAAGAAGAAGAAGAAGAAGAAGAAAAAGAAAAAAAAGGAGGAAGAAGAAAAAGAACAAAAAAGAAGAAGAAGCAGCTGCAGCAGCAAAAGAAGAAGAAGAAGAAGAAGAAGAAGAAGAAGAAGAAGAAGAAGAAGAAGAAGAAGAAGAAGAAGAAGAAGAAGAAGAAGAAGAAGAAGAAGAAGAAGAAGAAAAAGAAGAAGAAGAAGAAGAAGAAGAAAAAGAAATAAAAAGGAGGACGAAGAAAAAGAACAAAAAAGAAAAGAAGCAGCTGCACAAGCAAAAAAAAGAAGAAGAAGAAGAAGAAGAAGAAGAGGAAGAAGAAGAAGAAGAAGAAGAGGAAGAAGAAGAAGAAGAAGAAGAAGAAGAAGAAGAAGAAGAAGAAGAAGAAGAAGAAGAAGAAGAAGAAGAAGAAGAAGAAGAAGAAGAAGAAGAAGAAGAAGAAGAAGAAGAAGAAGAGGAAGAAGAAGAAGAAGAAGAAGAAGAAGAAGAAGAAGAAGAAGAAGAAGAAGAAGAAGAAGAAGAAGAAGAATAAAACAGCAGCAGCAAAAAAAGGAAAATGAAATAAAATTCCGAGCATTGACCACCGTAGCTTATCAGCCTAGGACAAGACAATGATTAGCACCAGTTCTGTTTAGCAGTACCCTTACCTTTTTGCATCATTTTTGTCAGCGCTCCTATAAAAGACCCACCTGGTAAGTACCGTTACCATTTTAGACACTTTGTGGTGAGTACCGACTTCTAAACATTGTCATGAGTAACAGCCAATTCAAAACCACAGTTTACCTCTTTACATTCATACTTAAAACTCCCCATGTTTTAGAGAGCTCCACTTACTCCAGTATGTCGGCTTCACCCATTCACTTCACTGCTCACTGATATATTAATGATTTTGTTTACGTCTGTTTTGTAGGATTTCTGCAACAGGTATCTGTGCTTGCTCCACGCTCGTATCTTCTTTGTTCCTCCTACTCAAACGATGCCAGCTCTTGATGCCGGCTTTGCGTTGGCTTCCAGAGATTGATACATCTTGAAAATGTGTTTACTTTAGATGTACGAACCATAAGGGTCGGTCTTTTACCTCAATGTTGTTGGGGGTGTGTGTGTGTATGAATGTGTGAGTGAGTGAGTGAGTGAGTGAGTGAGTGAGTGAGTGAGTGAGTGAGTGAGTGAGTGAGTGAGTGAGTGAGTGAGTGAGTGAGTTTATGTGTGCTAGGGGATGGGGTGCGTGAGTGAGTGTGTCTGTGTGTGAATGAATGGGTGCGGAAGTGTGTCTGTATGTGAGTGAATGTAAGAATAAGTGCTCGAGTGTGTTTTTGTGTGAGTGAGCACATGAGTGTGCCTGTATGTGAGTGATTGTAGGAATGAGTGCTTGAGTGTGTTATTTAAGGCTGGGCGGACCCGGAAGCCAAAGTCTTTTTTTATTCTAAAGGTCGGATTGAAACCACGACTTTTGGGCGTCTGGCCGCTACATTATGGCGTCTTAGGATTTTATTATGTCAAAGACAAAAACGCTATCAAACAAAGCACGTTATCCAAGCAAGTTTTTAAAAGGGTAAGAAATTATAGGGAAGAGAAAAAAAGGGGTAAGAAAAAAAAACAAATATTTTATGTCAGCTTCACAAAATCGATCACAATGAACAAACAAAGTACGCGGCGCCGATTAGCCTTCATCGCCACATAAAGAGCAACACAGCACACATACACAAATACGCACTAACTATGAAGTGGCTACAAAGGACTATAATGTACTAACAAAATGATACTCATCTGTGTCACTGACGAAAGACCGTTTAAGAGGATGAACAGGACAGGTACTAACCTATATATCGCCACCGCGCGTATCCAAGGAAGCAATAATAAGAATAAACTCACAGGGAGCAAGTACAGCGGGGATCTACAGTCATCAGTAGAAATTATCCTCTTTCGACACACGTTTCGGCCCACGATTCCTAAACGTATTCGGAGGTGGGCCCACCTGAGTTCATGAAGCTCAGGGCTGCTTCCCCGCCGCACGGGATTACCGGATGGTGTTATTATTTCGGCCAGAGACAAGACGACTTAGTGGTTTCGAAGGAGGTACTGTGAGATAAGAAGCTGCCGCGACAGCGTAATTAGAACAGTCCGCATGCCTGGACGACCGAGCGACAAGCTTACTTTGGTTTACCAGACACATGTTGAACTTTTATTAGCAGTTGGCAGAGGAACACTGGCAGACAATTCGTACACGATGGACTTTTCAAAGGGATAAGAAACTCTTTTCCACTAGATACCCGGACCAGCTCACCGAGGCCCGTCCCCTACGTTGTTGCGTTGCGTCCACAGCCAGCTAGAGGCCCTTTCGGCCACCTCTCCCAGGGTCATGAGTAACAGCCAATTCAAAACCACAGTTTACCTCTTCACATTCATACTTAAAACTCCCCATGTTTTAGAGAGCTCCACTTACTTCAGTATGTCGGCTTCACCCATTCACTTCACTGCTCACTGGTATATTAATGATTTTGTTTACGTCTGTTTTGTAGGATTTCTGCAACAGGTATCTGTGCTTGCTCCACGCTCGTATCTTCTTTGTTCCTCCTACTCAAACGATGCCAGCTCTTGATGCCGGCTTTGCGTTGGCTTCCAGAGATTGATACATCTTGAAATGTGTTTACTTTAGATGTACGGGCCATAAGGGTCGGTCTTTTACCTCACTGTTGTAGGGTGTGTGTATGTGTATGAATGTGTGAGTGAGTGAGTGATTGAGTGAGTGAGTGAGTGAGTGAGTGAGTGAGTGAGTGAGTGAGTGAGTGAGTGAGTGAGTGAGTGAGTGAGTGAGTGAGTGAGTGAGTGAGTAAGTGAGTGAGTGAGTGAGTTTATGTGTGCTAGAGGATGGGGTGCGTGAGTGAGTGTGTCTGTGTGTGAATGAATGGGTGCGGAAGTGTGTCTGTATGTGAGTGAATGTAAGAATAAGTGCTCGAGTGTGTTTTTGTGTGAGTGAGCACATGAGTGTGCCTGTATGTGAGTGAGTGTAGGAATGAGTGCTTGAGTGTGTTATTTAAGGCTGGGCGGACCCGGAAGCCAAAGTCTTTTTTTATTCTAAAGGTCGGATTGAAACCACGACTTTTGGGCGTCTGGCCGCTACATTATGGCGTCTTAGGATTTTATTATGTCAAAGACAAAAACGCTATCAAACAAAGCACGTTATCCAAGCAAGTTTTTAAAAGGGTAAGAAATTATAGGGAAGAGAAAAAAAAGGGGTAAGAAAAAAAAAAAAAAATATTTTATGTCAGCTTCACAAAATCGATCACAATGAACAAACAAAGTACGCGGCGCCGATTAGCCTTCATCGCCACATAAAGAGCAACACAGCACACATACACAAATACGCACTAACTATGAAGTGGCTACAAAGGACTATAATGTACTAACAAAATGATACTCATCTGTGTCACTGACGAAAGACCGTTTAAGAGGATGAACAGGACAGGTACTAACCTATATATCGCCACCGCGCGTATCCAAGGAAGCAACTTCTATCTGCTGTGGGACAAATTTGCAAGGCTGCAATTTTAGTAGAAGAGCTTGGTAAGCATAAGTCGCTTCCTAGCTTGTGCGTTTTCTTTGTTTGATGACTAAATGATTGTGCGTATTCTTTGTTTGATGACTAAATGATTGTGCGTATTCTTTGTTTGATGACTAAAAGCTTGGGCGTATTCTTTGTTCAATGACTAAATGCTTGTGCGTATTCTTTGTTTGATGACTAAAAGCTTGTGCGTCTTCGGTGCAAGGAATCTGCCTTACTGCACTTTTCCCAAGTTTTGAAACAGGATATAATGTTCGCAATTTGATCGACTCTGATTACGTTACCACACATCTCTCACTAGTTAAACAAAATGGTTGATTACTTGTCGTCTGCTGAGCTGCAATGGTTACACTTTTGCCAGATTGCGGAAGGTTGTTGCTTGTTTGATGACGTGCTTTGCTGCATGGATGGCGGTTTTGTATTGCACATAATGAATTAAATATTTTTGTTTAATTATCGCACGCTGTACGTTGACAGCTCCTGATCCGGGAAGGTATAAGGTGAACAAATGTATCTTTGGTTAGGTAAGCAGCTAAGTGGGCAGAAGTAGATAGGTAGGCAGGTAGTTATGAAAAGGGGGTAAACAAAGTGATGATTAGGTGGGCGAATAGACGTTATCAAGTTTATTGAAATAGATGTTTGTTAGAAAGGCGATGTTTGGACAGATTGGTATGTTAATGTGTAGACACAAGAGAAAGTATTTAAAGAAATATAGTATGTTTTTATTGTTACATAATACCTAACACAAAATATCTTATTCAAAACAAGAGGTACAACTTCGATGAAATAGTATCAGAAATATTGTCTGTAATATGTGAAAAACTGCACCACAAGTTGAAACAATATAAGAATACGTCAGAGAAAATGATTCCGTCTACTTTGGGTAAAAGAAAGCACATGGCCGTTGAATTTGTCACAAAATTCAGGTGAGAAATCAGTTTTTAGCACCTGTAAATTATTTCTGAGGAGCAGCAAAAGGGAGGTAATTGGTATAAAAGCGAAAGGGAAATAATGCATGCAACGAAAATTTTCAATTTAGTAGAAGATTTATAACGATTTTTATCGAATTTTGGAGGATTGTCAATGCTTTTATTCCATTTTCACTTTTTTATTTTTATTTTGTATTAATAGAAAGGCGCTCTGACACAGAGAAAAACAAACCAATCTCCATTCCACGATGACGATTCACCTGTCCTTCATTCCTGTCCATTTACCTATGTCTGTTGATCCCTTTGTGCGATGCATGTCGTCACGTAAAATAATTCTTACGTCCTTTTAAGGACGTAATTTTTTGTTATTTGAAGCCCCACCCTGGCTTTTGCCAGGGGCCGCAATATAGGCAGGCCATAAATATGGCCAGATGTCTGAACGCGGTTTCTGGGACCTCTCCACGGCGATCCTCATCCACATGGTGGCACTTTGTGTCATCGGGTGTTTATCGCTTGTGTGATGTCCTGGTGGGGTAGAAAGTCAGTCACGTCCTTGTTAGGACGTTATTTTTTGTTATTTGAAGCCCCACTCTGGCTTTTGCCAGGGGCCGCAATATAGGCAGGTCATCATTATGGCCAAATGTCTGAACGCGGTTTCTGGGACCTCTCCACGGTGATCCTCATCCGCATGGTGGCACTTTGTGTCATCGGGTGTTTATCGCTTGTGTGATGTCCTGGTGGGGTAAAAAATCCAATCCAATCTAATTCGTCACGTCCTTATCTCTATCGTCCTTATCAGGATGAAATTTTTTATTTGAAGCTCCACCCTGGCTTTTGCCGGGGGCCGCAATATAGGCAGGCCATAAATATGGCCAAATGTCTGAACGCGGTTTCTGGGACCTCTCCACGGCGATCCTCATCCACATGGTGGCACTTTGTGTCATCGGGTGTTTATCGCTTGTGTGATGTCCTGGTGGGGTAGAAAGTCAGTCAGTCAGTCACGTCCTTGTTAGGACGTTATTTTTTGTTATTTGAAGCCCCACTCTGGCTTTTGCCAGGGGCCGCAATATAGGCAGGTCATCATTATGGCCAAATGTCTGAACGCGGTTTCTGGGACCTCTCCACGGTGATCCTCATCCGCATGGTGGCACTTTGTGTCATCGGGTGTTTATCGCTTGTGTGATGTCCTGGTGGGGTAAAAAATCCAATCCAATCTAATTCGTCACGTCCTTATCTCTATCGTCCTTATCAGGATGAAATTTTTTATTTGAAGCTCCACCCTGGCTTTTGCCGGGGGCCGCAATATAGGCAGGCCATAAATATGGCCAAATGTCTGAACGCGGTTTCTGGGACCTCTCCACGGCGATCCTCATCCACATGGTGGCACTTTGTGTCCTCGGGTGTTTATCGCTTGTGTGATGTCCTGGTGGGGTAGAAAGTCAGTCAGTCAGTCACGTCCTTATATGTCGTACGTCCTTCTTAGGACGTTATTTTTTGTTATTTGAAGCCCCACTCTGGCTTTTGCCAGGGGCCGCAATATAGGCAGGTCATCATTATGGCCAAATGTCTGAACGCGGTTTCTGGAACCTCTCCACGGTGATCCTCATCCGCATGGTGGCACTTTGTGTCATCGAGTGTTTATCGCTTGTGTGATGTCCTGGTGGGGTAAAAAATCCAATCCAATCCAATTCGTCACGTCCTTATCTCTATCGTCCTTATCAGGATGAAATTTTTTATTTGAAGCTCCACTCTGGCTTTTGCCGGGGGCCGCAATATAGGCAGGCCATAAATATGGCCAATTGTCTGAACGCGGTTTCTGGGGCCTCCCCACGGTGATCCTCATCCGCATGGTGGCACTTTGTGTCATCGGGCGTTTATCGCTTGTGTGATGTACTGGTGGGGTAGAAAGTCAGTCGTCAGTTAGTCACATCTAATCATCCCCCTGTGGCATACACTTTTTCGTTATCTTGAAGCTCCATCCTGGCTCTTGCCAGGGGCCGCAATATACCCGGTCATAAAATGGTCTAATGGCTGAACGCGGTTTCCGAGACCCTTCCACGGGTGATCCTCATCCGCATGGTGACACTGTGTGTCACCGGGTGTTTGTCGCTTGTGTAATGTACTGGTGGTGTACAACTTACATACATACACATACTCTGTGGTGGACTAGATGCTTCTGTCGCATAACCCATTTACATCTATTACTCGCACAGGGGGGCACTCTTTGGTAGCACCCGGTGTAAACCTTACGGGTACCCTAGATTTATTAGGAAGTTGAACGGGTATGTGAGATTTGCTGTGCTAGCTTGCTATCCAGAAACGCTTAAAGTGAGAACTGTAGTTTAACCTTAGGACAATAGCCTCAAAAAACCCACATAGATTATTATTTATTAGCAATCCCAACTCCAGACTGGACTGCAGGTTACTTGAATTTTCGTTGGCGGCTTCGTGGTCTTGAGGCATGGCGTCCGCTTCGAGTGCTGAAGGACGCGGTGAAGCCTGGAATTTTTTCACGTGAACTTTTAGTAATTTCCTCTGGTATCTGGATAGTAAGATCGGACCCCCGTGTGTATTCTTGCGCACGTAAACAATTCCTTGAAAGTAGGAGATCGAAAAGAGTAGCCCATCAGCGCTGCCAGGGCAAAATGTGGAGTGTGGGTCTTAGTGTGGGTCGCTGGTGCTACGTAGTTTCTGCACTGCACTGACATTTTCGTACTCAGACTTTAGTTAAAAGTAGAACAGAGCACATACCATCCTTGTGCCGTGATGTAGATCCGTTGTATAAACCTAAACCTCGTGTTTCGTTGGTTATGTATTTCATTGGTTCCTTCGTATGTTCTTTTATTGTTTCGTTCGTTTCTTTCGTTCGTTCTCTCGCTCCTGTTTGGTTTTCATCCTCCGTTCTCTTGTTCTTTGGAAAAGGATTGAAAGGCGGCCGGGGGAGGGGGGGGAGGGGGGGGATAACCCTGACCACGTCACTGAGTAAACTTCGTCTATGGCCGTTGGTCTTTAAGGTGTTTCTTGACTCTTTCTTTGAGGCATGTGCTGTCCCTGGGTGTTTTGGTCCATTCATGCCACCCGTATGCGACTAGCCCTCGTCGTTGAGTTTTCCTGCTCTGCTGAGGGGTGGAGGGTTGCTTGCGAGTCCTGATAAGGATTGCCTGATGTGTTTCTGGTGTGCAGCTTTGTGTCTTTTCTGATGGCTGTTGTGGTTTCTTTATTCTTTTGGTTCTGGGCAGCTATTTTCTGTCGAGGTTATTCCCAGGACCCACGTATAGATTCCTGGAACATACTTCGTGGGTTCTTAATACGTTAGTCTCCCCACTGAATGTAGGTCAACTCCATTGATTAGTTTGTTAGACTAGTCCACCGTTCTTGAGTCTATGTCGCGGTCTCTTGTTGTCTGGCATTTGCATTTTTATTCCAAGAAAGAGACTATTGTGACATAGGTTTCGTCACTCTCTGGGAGCTTGTGTTTTATACCCAGTATCTAAATGTTTGTATAGTATTAAAAACTCTGGCATGGTAAAATATATAACACGCGGTATCAGCGCCAGTGCGGTATAGCACCGTGACCTTGTGTGAAAGTCGGGTCGCTCGGGGCCGACTTATCGGAGGTGAGGTAGGCTGGAGGTCGACCAATGAGAAGCTAGCTAATGTGTACGCGTGTGTAAATGGGGAGACCAACGTATTAATTACCTTCTTCGTGTCTCCTAGAGGTTAAAAGTTAGTCGAGAGGATCGACTTTATTACACCGGGGTTTATTCCATATGACGCGATCCCTCTCTGAAGAGAGCTAGCCTCCTGCCAAAAGCATCGCACAAAGCACAAACTCTGTAGCTCCAGGGATCTCCTTAAAAATTGCACTGGTGAATTGAACGGTGCCGCCGTCAAACGAATCCACGTCCTTCAGAGCGTGAGGCAAACGCCTTGACCATTTCGTCAGGGAGACTCCACATTTCGTGTTCCCTGTGGTGCCACAATTTGAGGTGTCGGCTGCTTCTTCTTGGCGTTCACCGGCTGTCAACTCTTGCGGAACAAATTTATTGGTCCTCGATTTCTCGACTTGAGTCGCGTTCCAGACCTTGAGTTTTGCCTGAAAATCCGTTTTACAAATCTCACTTACTTTTACACAGACTTATTTCCTTAAAATTTAGGCAAATGCACTCTGACTTCGAAGAAAACCTTGACTTGTCGACAATCTTGTTGGAACAGGAGGGGAAGTGTTTATTTTATCTCCCCATTCCCCTCCCCCTTTTTTTTTTTTCCTTTATTCGTACTTGCAGCAGTAGCTAAGCAGCTGACACTGTGGCTGAAGTCGATGTAATCGTTAGGATCGCCCTATTTGTGAGTTTGAAAGTGGTATCTAGATTTGTTCTGTCTCCATTTGCCTCTCTTCCCACATTCCCAATGTCACGATGTCCTTGTTTTCTGCGTCTCACCATATTACCAAAGAAAACAGCCTTAAAAACAAGAATTCCATAAATACAAAAATGCCAAGTGCTCGTATGTAAACTTGCAATGGCCTGAACAGAAAAATAAGCCAAAGCTTTTAGTATCTTAAGGCTACACACACACACAAATGGTCGGCGATAATTAGTGTTTACACTTCTAACAAAGCCAGGTCCTATACAGTTTAAAATATTTACACATTTCTGAGGAATCTGGTTTCCCATTATACACGGGAATAAACATTCCATCGTACGCTCGAATACAACGTGGGATTCGCCTTGTCTTCTGTCCGTTAAACAATGGTAGCTTTCTGTTGTCTGGAGTGTGTGCAGCAGGGACCTGATGGAGTGAGGGATATAGGGCAGGAGCCCTGCACAAAATTTAACCCTGGGGTGTTTGGCCTCACTACATGTTTACTGGAGGAACGGCTCCAGGGACCTAAGACTTATTTTCAATGCCTAATTATAATAATAATAATGACAATAGTAACAACAGTGATAGTTACAGAAAGATTGTGTAAAGTGAGAGGGGGATTAAGAGCGAGAAAAATTTATAGAGGGAGGCTGAGCGAGGGAGTGAGATAAAGAGAGTGAGACAGATGAGGGAAAGTGTAGAGAGTTTGTCTGATATGGCGAGAGAGTGAAATGGAAATTGTGGATGCAAAAGGTCAGTTGCGAATCCTTTACAGGACGTTGCAGAACCAACCCCAACAGCCCCTGGCTGTTGTGTAATTTTTTTTAAGGCAAACTTACATCCAGCAGTTTGCCATTGCTTTATGGACAGTTGGCTTACTTAATACTGCTGTCGAAACCAAAGCAAGGCGCATGGCCCGCAGCTGGGATCGAACCCGGCATCTCGGCATAACGAAGAGTTCGCATCGATGTAGCCACAGAGCCGACGGATGCAAAAGAGTGCTCGAAAAATTAAGGAGGAGAAAGTGGAAGAGAGAGAAAGTGGAGAGTGCCTGTCAAAGAGTGAGTGAGAGAGAGAGAGAGAGAGAGAGAGAGAGAGAGAGAGAGAGAGAGAGAGAGAGAGAGAGAGCATTTGAAATAAAACCAGGTACAGGGAAAATCGATCGTGTTGTCGTTAAACTACCTTTAAATGTTATCCTGGTGCAGTCTATGAACCTTTGAAAACGCTATCTGTGTAAAGGTTACATACCAGGCAGTATTACAACATCGAACTATCTGTTTCCCTGCTTTTATTTTTACACCCCCCCCCCCCCAAACACACACACACACATATACACGGCCCCCACCCCCGGGCTGGGTCTTGAAGGTTCACCACCCAGAGATAACACAGTCTCTGGATGGTGAACCAACAGGATAAATATTGGAGACCACATTTAACTTCCAGATGTCAGTTTTGTGTAAGCCGAACTCCTGTGCGTTTAAGGATTCAGTGGGTTTATGATGGAACATCCTGTTTGTTTCCTCAACATTTCCCCTTCTAGGATTGCAGTCTGAAAGATTAACAGCCATTGACACAAAGAGTCACTATTATGACGTAAAGCCAATAAAACCGGATCATAGAAACACTGCTCAATTGTACAACAGATATATTCGAACACCCTATAAGTCGAAAGTAATTTTATTGTGAATGCTGACCCGTGCCGCGCCGCTTTCGCCCCTCTGGCAGACCGTGTTACTTCAAAATCTCAATCCAGATAGCGTACTTACAGGACAGTCTCATACAGCCCGTTGAACCTCAATAAAATTCATTATCGCGTCACCTTACAAGGATAACTAGCGTGTTTATACCAGCGTGTTTAACAAGTGTCTATACCAGCGTGTTTTACAAGTGTTTATACCAGCGTGTTTAACAAGTGTTTATACCAGCGTGTTTAACAAGTGTTTATTGAAGAGTTTATGCCGTCAGCATTCAGGCATCACTTACTTCCTTAATTCTCCTTTACCAGCTTTATTTGGGGGCTGTATGGTCTCGAGGCATAATGTCCGCCTCGAGTGCTAGAGGTTCCAGGTTCAATCCCCGGTAAGGGCTGGGATTTTTTTCACGTGGACTTGCACTTCTAGTAATATCCTTTGGTCTCTGAGTAGAAAGATCGGACGCCCGTGTGTATTGTTGCGAACTTAAACAAAATCCTTTGGTCTCTGAGTAGAAAGATCGGACGTCCGTGTGTATTGTTGCGAACTTAAAAAAAATCCTTTGGCAGTTGGAAGTCAAAAGAGTATCCTAACAGCGCTCCCCGGGCAAAATTTTGAGTTTACAATCTACCCAAAGTATTTCAGGATCCTCACCGGTACTACAGAGCCTGTGCACTGTGCTGAGCTTCTTCCGCCTCAGACGAGTTAGAAGGAAGAACGGAACACTTATTGGTTACTACCGGTGTTGATCCGTTGTTCAAACTTCAAACTACTAACTTTCTCGAAGACTTGGTTTTGGCAATCATTGGTCCCTTAGAGTGGTGACCTTTACCCAAATCTTTGTGATAGCCAGACACTATCAACAACAGGGTCTTCCGGTCCAAGTATTTGGTCCTAGACTGTGCACGCAACAGTGACCACATCTTGTTCACATTCATGGATGGACTGCAGAATTGATTGTTGGTCCTGTAATATCACATACCTTGTTTACTGGTTACCAAAGTAACCAGGCTGGTATTCGTCATAGTTGATTTACGCATCTTTCCTGAAAAAGGAAACAAAAAATCGTACCTTTTGTACTAAAATTCTACAGTAATATCCTTGGAATACCATGGATCAAGAAGAGGAAAAATGCCAACATCCTACATGATCTTGGCATCATGGAGAATTGGCTCATAAACAGCATCCTGTCCCGAGCAATGGTATTTTGGCCTTGTTAAACTACATGGTGGCATGGCAGGTCGATACAAGACATTAAATATGTGCTGGCTGAAAAAGCATACAGGGCTAGTTAATCGGCTAAAGAAAAGGAGAGACTTTCAAGCGTGCCGGACGAGTGCGACGTTTTGAAAAGGACATGTTGATTGATGATGTTTCTGTGATGATGCTGACAAGCAGCACTGGCAAGATCTCAGCTGTGTCCTCTGTGTTTACCAACACGGCCACAATCAGGACCAAGGCTCGCATGTTCTCGGAGCTTTCCGGACTTCAGCTTGGTAGTCAGTCATCTTGTTCATTAGCTTTGCATGGCTGGTATAACGTGCAGTCCTGTATGGACGATGATTTCAGTTAATACTGAATCATTTTGTTTTTACTCGCTGAGTTCAACATAGGAAAGTCCATAACGATTACTTTCCTTAACAAACCTTTCTTGGATCCACACAATTGATTGTCCAATAAGAATGTCGCTACAGTGCAAACACCCGAGTTTTTATCATAGAATCACAATAGACTATCAATTCTTTCGCTCGCTTTTCACAAAACTTAATCGATCTTTTCCATTTACCCATGCTATTGATAACTTCGGATCGTGTTGAACGGTTTAGAAGAATATTTTAGACGCTATAAACACGGGAATCTTTGAGTAAGTTGGCACGGTTTAACTGTGAGTAGATGGAGTTAATAGGTGCGTCTGGGTTGAATTTATTGGATTGGATTCAGGTTTGAGTTCAGGTTGTTTGACATCAGAGCGCGCATGGATAAGAAAACACACACGCATGTATAATGTGTTGTTGTTGTGTCTGTGCTGTTTCCGTTGTTGCAAGAATAGCAATGTTACAGGCTTGGCGAAGAGGCGTCTTCTGACAATAGTAATCGTTGGCATATTCACTGACTATCCCTCCTCTGGGCGATGAGCTACTTTGTGATATAGCAGACGTAGTGAAAGCTTTAAAGTTTCCAATGGACATAGCAAAAGAACAGAGTATCAGTAAATGAAAAGACTAATTTAGCCCAGGGGTGGGGGGGGGGGTGTGTGGTGGCGCACGGATTGTAGAGAGCCACTTTTGCGGTGTAGGCCTGAGGATATACGGCCGCATGGCTAGTGCTGTCGCCACGACTGTGTCTGTAAAACTTTTAATTTGCCCCAGACAGAAAAAATCCCTAGTCTTACTGAGGATTCAAACCTGGGTCTCCCGCTTAAGAGCCCAGCGTCTAACCGTTCGGCCAGCCTCGTTTTTGATATTCAACGCGGAAAATACAAAAAGATTGTAACGGGCACCGTTAGCATGCGAATTGTAGGAATGTCCCGAGGGCAGAGGTGTCAATTCTTGATACACTCATTCGTTTAGTAGTAGATGTATTATCTAGCAACTCGCAGCGAGCTTACTGTCACCTTTTACATTATGCTTATGATATATGGACAATGTTTGGACACTAAACAATAAGTTTTTAATTATTGTTTCCTTTGTTTTTCAAAACTTCAATTTATGTGGGGGGGGGGGGGGGGGGGGGGTTTCTCCAAGTTCTCATTAAAATTACTCAATAATCTGCTTTTGCCTTCCTATTTTTTAAACCACATTTTGATATGTCAGGTCGGGATGCCCTAGCAAACCGGCAATGGATTTATTATCGCTACAGAAATCAAAATGAGAAATAAACGGACGGCAAGTGAAATGGTTTGCCCACTTAGAGAAAATGCCTTGTGACACCATACCATACAAAGCATACATGGAAAGAGAAGAAAGACGTAAAGCACGGGGTAGACCAAGAACAAGATGGAAGGATAACATCAGAGAATCTCTACAACAGCACGATGTGCCTCTGGTCGAGGCAGCCAGAAGAGCTAGAAACAGAACCTTATATCTCCCTCGACACCCACAGCGGTAAAAGAGGAAGTGAAGAAGAAGAAGAAGAAGGTCGGAAAGCGTGGCAGTTTTTGCCACGTACTCATGGATGGCGCCACCTGAATAATAGTTGAAGAGGCAGCCCGTGGCGCCTTTGTCTACGCCACGTGACCAATACTTAAAACACGTAACTGTTGTCTCTCGATTTGTTTCCTTAGTTGAGATTAGGGGTGAAGTTCCTTATAGCAAAACAGCAGAAGTATTATTGCAGAGACCATTGGCTTTCACATGCGCAAATATTCCTTTCTCCGTCTGCCTTGTGCACTCTAAAGGAAATGTAACACTAATATGTTCTGAATAAAGCAGGCTACAGAAGCTGCTACATCAGAAAGGCAGGACTATGTCTGTCCGCTGTCGGAGGGAGGGATCGTAGTGTCCCCTCCGGGTCTCTACCTAAATGTTTGTCATAACATCTTGACATTGACACTTCCTTTGAACTCGGAGTTCATCTGCCTGAGAGGCTGCATTCATGTGACACTATAATTAGGGCACACGTAATCAGCCTGGTTGCAAATAACATGTGAGTATAAGATAAGAAATACTTCTTCTTCTTCGCGTTCGCCGGCTGTAAACTCAGGCGGAAGAGTTTTGGTTGTTCGTCCACTTCTGGACTCTAGTCCTGTACCAGAAACTGAGTATTGTGTATCTTCCGCCTGAGTTTACAGCTGGCGAACGCGAAGAACAAGAAGAAGTATTCATGTTTCCTAGAATAAGACGAGTAGTCTCCTTGAATACCCTCCACCGGCCGCAAAAGATGGCATTATGTGGAGTGTTAGGTTTAAAACATAGGCTAAATCGTTCGCATACATGCTGATCTGTTCTCTAATCTCAAGTAGTAACTCCAGTCAACCGACAGTTTACTTGTCTTGCCGTGTCTCCTCTCCTCAATCAATAGCTGACTGCCAGACAAGTGTCGATTATTGGATTCTCTGGATTTTTCCTTTGTGTGCTGTCTGTCCATTCCTTTGTTGGATGTCTGTCCATTCCTTTGTTGGATGTCTGTTCATTCCTTTGTTTGCTGTCTGTTCATTCCCTTGTTTGCTGGGTGTACAGTGTTCTAATCGGACACAACCCCAATGTTTGTTGGGCGTTGCCCTCACTGAACAACTCTAAAACAACAAGACATTGAAAAGACTCTTTGTTTTTATGAAAAACGAGAACAAATAATTGCAGTTATTGCGAACACGACTGTATCGTTAATAGTTTGCCAACAACATTATCGACGACCTCATCATCGTCGTTGTATTCTAAGTTGGCATCATCATCTTGCTTAGAAATGAGCATGATGGTCGTGGCATACCATCTTGTACCGATTATATACTTGTTTTAGCTTGCGTGTATGTTTTCAATCTCTTGTTGTGAGCGAACTGTTTCCGTTACCTTCACTTGGTTTGTACTTTATTTCTTTTTTCTTTTACCCAACCTTAATAAACCCAGGTTCAAATCTCAGTTAAGATTAAGGCATTCTTTCTGTCGGAAGCGAACATAAATTCCTACCTGCACAGTCCGTGGCGACAGCCCTAGTCCTCAGACTGGGAGACTCCTTCACCCTCTCCCACACTCCATCCCGATCCACACCCCCATCCACACCCCATCCCCATCCACACCCCATCCACATCCACACCCCATCCCCATCCACACCCCATCCCCATCCACACCCCATCCCCGTCCACACGCCATCCACATCCACACCCCTATCCACACTCCCATCCACATCCACACCCCCATCCACACTCCCATCCACATCCATACCCCATCCCCATCCACACTCCATCCCCATCCACATCCACACCCCATCCCCATGCACACCCCATCCACATCTACACCCCACCCCATCCACACCCCGTCCACACCCCATCCCCATCCACATCCACACCCCATCCCCGTCCACACCTCATCCCCATCCACATCCACACCCCATCCCCGTCCACACCCCCTCACCATCCACATCCACACCCCATCCCCGTCCACACCCCACCCACATCCACACCCCCATCCACATCCCCATCCACATCCACACCCCCATCCCCATCCACACCCCATCACATCCACACCCCATCCCCATCCACACCCCATCCCCATCCACACCCCCATCCACACCACATCAACATCAACACCCTATCCCCATCCACACCCCACCCCCATCCACACCCCACCCCCATCCACACCCCCATCCCCATTCACACCCCTCCCACACCCCCATCCACATCCACACCCCATCCACATCCCCATCCACACCCCATCCACACCCCCATCCATAACCCCATCCACACCCCCATCCACACCCCATCCCCATCCACACCCCATCCCCATCCACACCCCATCCGCATCCACACCCCCATCCACACCCCATCAACATCCACACCCTATCCCCATCCACACCCCACCCCCATCCACACCCCACCCCCATCCACACCCCCATCCCCATCCACACCCCTCCCACACCCGCATCCACATCCACACCCCATCCACACCCCCATCCACACCCCATCCACACCCCCATCCATAACCCCATCCACACCCCATCCCCATCCACACCCGATCCCCATCCACACCCCATCCACACCCCATCCACATCCACACCCCATCCACATCCACACCCCATCCCCATCCACACCCCCATCCACACCCCATCCACATCCACACCCCATCCCCATTCACACCCCATCCCGAACCACACCCCCATCCACACCTCATCCCTATCCACACCCCATCCCCATCCACACCCCATCCACATCCCCATCCACACCCCACCCCCATCCACACCCCCACCCCAATCCACACCCCATCCACATCCGCACCCTATCCCTATCCACACCTCATCCCCATCCACACCCCACCCCTATCCACACCCCACCCACATCCACATCCCCATCCCCATCCACACCCCACCCACATCCACACCTCATCCACACCCCATCCACATCCACACCCACCCCCATCCACACCTCATCCCCATCCACACCCCATCCACACCCTATCCCTATCCACACCCCCATCCACACCCCACCCCATCCCTATCCGCACCACATCCCCATCCACATCCACACCCCACCCCATCCACATCCACACCCCACCCCATCCCCATCCACACTCCATCCCATCCACATCCACACCCCACCCCATCCACATCCACACCCCATCCACATCCACACCCCATCCACAATAATAACCCATCCACATCCACACCCCACCCCATCCACACCCCGTCCAAATCCACACTCCAACCCCATCCACACCCCATCCCCATCCCCACCCCATCGACACCCCAACCCCATCCACACCCCATCCATTAATCCTGATACAATATCTTATTTTTGTTTGTACGAAATAATTGTGTTTGTATGACATTACCCAAGCCTGTACATAATTAGTCTTGTCTTTACTCAATTAATCATGTTTGTACGTAATTAATGTGGGTTCCTGGTAATCTAATAATTTACTGTCGTCATAGTTTCTTGAATCGTTGTATCAGCTGCGTTATTATCACGTTGTCTAATAATTTATTTTCTAAGTTTTTCATAACACACCGTAGAACCACTACTTTTTCACAACTGCATTCTAGCACTTTACTTTTCCTCGGTTTTTTGTGAAACATCTAAAAAGCCAATAAATTATAAGTATCATATAATATTTTATCTTTCTCAGTTGTCCACGCAAAAATCCGCTAACTACATTTTCACATCTGCATCTGTTAATTTACTATCCAAAACGGTCCATCAGTAACTGTTAAACGACTAGTTTATCACGGCTACTTTACCTTCTTCTTCAACTAATTTATCTTCCTCGATTTTTGTAAGTCACTGTGAAACCACTAATTTTTTTTAATGACAGATGCATCTGCTAATTTATGTTCCTCAAATTCCCGTATATCACTGTAAAACCACTACTTTATCCCAAGTACTTGCTATAGTTTACATTCAAAAGATTCCCGTAAATCACTGTAAAACCACTACTTTATCACAACTACTTGCTATAGTTTACTTTCAAAAGTTTTCCGTAAATAACAGTAAAACTACTACTTTATCACAACTACTTGCTATAGTTTACTTTCAACAGTTTCTCGCAAATAACAGTAAAACTACTACATTATCACAAATACTTGCAATAGTTTACCTTCAACAATTTCCCGTAAATCACTGTTAAACACTAGTTTTTCACAACCGCTTGCTATAGTTTACCTTCACTAATTTTCCGTTAATAAGTCCACCACTCACTTACATTAACAGTGCTTCAGTATTATTTTATCTGCAGTAAACAAGAAAATGCAGCATGAGCCAACCACTCTAAAGGCATACGGACAACGGGGCATGGGCGCCGGACATTGGGAGCTATGCACATTGAGGTCCCTTCACTCCCTTTTTAAAAAAAAAAAAAAATCTGTTTTAAAGGGGTAGAGTGCATATAATTTTAAGGGAGCACACCCCCCCCCCCCACACACACACACACACGCACACACCTCAACCATAGACAGAAGTGCTATTTTAAGCTTTGGTCTATAAACATGTAATATACCCTTTTTCACACCTTCAGGCTGTAATGGGCATATAGGGCTAACCCTATATTTCAAAGGACAGTCGGCACTTGGTTGGTGATGTGGTCAGCATCACGCCGGCCGTTTTTACTTCAGACGGCTGTACCTCATACCCACTCAAGGCTGGGTCCACCTGCGAGCCAAGGTCACTTTAAAAAAACAAAAGTCCGGCTTCGACAGGACAAGAACTCACGAACTTCCGATCTGCAGTCGAGCGTCTAGCCGCTATACCACTTCCTTTTGACTATAAATGTTCATGTTATTTCACCAATATTTTGCTATTTAACACGTACAAATTATAACTGGTAATATAATTATGAATATTGCGCAATTAAACAAGGCGTTAACCCCTGAGGTCCCCTCCTCCGTAATTATTTATGGCGGTGACCTCAGGGAATTAGAACCCTATTTGTTATTATAATATTACTAAAAAAAAAACAATAATAATAATTAGTATTAATTGTTCAAACAAAGAAAGCATGAGTCCTCCTCTATATTTGAATTATTGGGAAGGGAAAGGTTGTGAACTATTTAACTCCCCCCCCCCCTTTTTTACCCCACCTCCCCTACCCAAATGTTTTCTTGGCTGGGCGCCCCTGCAACAAAGCCACCCTGACCCACATTGAATCTCATTAATACTGGAAAAGCCATTACCCCGTCTATTTTTAAATACTGGCGATGTATTGTAAATAAACATGGATGGGATTACATGAATGTGACTAGTGGGGAGTAAACAGCCCGGGTGTGTGTTTACAGAAATCACATCAATGGTAGGTAGGTAAATCAGGGTCAAACTACTCAGAATGTCGGGCTTTTTAGGGTCAATTTTCTGATCTTTATCTTTGGGGTCAAACTGATCTTCGATGTATAGGTGGGGTACAGACTGCACTGTGAATGACCTTAGTGTTTGGAGTTTCGCTGAATCATTCATTCACTTGTTTTTTGGAAGTTGCTTTCTCTGTGAATTTGTAGGTATTTTTCCAATGGATTTTTGTTGATTTATGTTGTGCTCAACTTTGGCATTTCCTGCAGTTTCACAGAAATATGTCCCTGCAATGGCTTAAACCAGAAATATTTTGTTCTTAGCGTTCACCGGCTGTAAAATCTGGCATAAAGTCCTGATTGTTTTTCAACTACAGGTCTAAAGCCTTATTTCATGTTTTGAGTTTTGGGTGCTCGTCCGTTTTACGAATCTGACATTCTTGTATGCAGACTGTTGTTTACTTTCCTCTCAGGCAGATGCACTACGACTTCGAAGGAAAGACTCATAGCTAGTCCATTTTTCACAACATGCTTTTTAGAGGCGAATGGGGGAGAGCAGTGGCTTTATTCTCCCCCTCACCCTTCCCCCTACAGAATGGAACCCCGGAACCTAAATGGAGATATTTTGTGCTCAACTTTGACAGTTCGTGTAGTCTAAGAGAAATATATCGGTGCAAAAGCATACATCAGAGAGTGAAAAAAGCCCTACCCTGGTTCTCTCCCATATGTGAATGAATGTAAAAGAGATGTTTTGAAAGAGACAAGCACACAAAACGAATCCAACGATAATGAGGCATTGGTTTGAAGTGGGAAAAAAAAACAATCCTCGTTCCTGGGGCACTTCACAACAAACGTAAAAGGTGGGATAGATCGTAACAAAAGAACAATGGCAGAGAGCAGACGAAGGAGTGACCAAGAAAGGGGAATTTTAACAAAGCCTTGTGTGTGTGTGCGCGCGCGCGCCCGAGTGATGCCTGTGTGAGTGTTTGTGAGTAGAGGCGCATGTGAGTGTGCGCTTGTGTATGTGCATGTGTGTGTACATGTCTGGATGTGTCTGTGTGTGCGCGCACGTTTGTGTGTGGCAACCAACTGCCATATGCGCCAACTGCGGGAAACCGGTAATTTAGGTTGCCATAATTCCGCCATTTTGGGATCACGTGCTCATTTCCGAGTCTCGGCGTCCGCAAAATGGCGGACACATGACAGCCCTGGTGGCCAGATATTTTACACATGTTTTGGATAAATGTTTCGTGATCTCCCTTTTGGACCTAAGAGCCGTAGTGGTGTGCCGTCTAAACTCTCGCCTCTGGATCTAAAGGCAGTTTCGCAACCCAATAGAGCCGGATTTTTTTTTTTTAACTTCGGGGTCTAAGTCGACCCAACCTTAAATGGGTACAGGGTAGGGTCACAGGAAGTAAAGGTGGAATACCGATCCCATCACCCACATATTGCCAATTGGTATGAAAATATAGGTCTAGTCATATTAGTCCAGTACGCCTAAAACGTGGAAAATGGTCTTTCCCTTAGTGGGTTTTGGGATGGAAACATTTTGGTGGAATGAAGTAGCAAATCCCTAACTCAGTGATATCCTTGGTCGCTTCTTAAAACATGCCTGCTAGAGTACAGCACACCTCGAGTTACGAACCTTTGCGGCACGACTATGCGCACTTATCACCATAAACAAAATAGGAAGTGAAGTAAGATAACTACACTGACCATCAGAAGGAAACAAGAGGAAAGCGACAGCTCTGAGTTCTGTCATATAACAAGTAACATGGTTTAGAC
>CAJHNH020005557.1:776566-814066 GCA_905116865.2 Candidula unifasciata
GGTGGGGGTGAGGAAGGGGGAAAGAAGAGAGAGAGAGAGAGAGAGAGAGAGAGAGAGAGAGAGAGAGAGAGAGAGAGAGAGAGTGAAAAAAGGAGGGAAAGAAGATGGAGACAAATAAGATGGAGAAGAATAAGAGAAAGGGATCCTAGTGGGGAAAAAAAATATATTTAGTTTAGTACACATCAGTGGCTTTGCAAAGTTAGGCATTACCTGGTGATAACACTTTTGCTGTCACTCCCTATCTACATACAAATACACTCACACACACATTTTTTTTAACGCAATTAGCTTTTCTCAGCCCCCCCCCCCCCCACCACTAAGGACCACTGATGCGGACTGCATCTCGTCCACACATTGCAGACCCTGTGTCATGCCTCTCACAGTACTCTACCATAACATGAAATAGTACTCTGGCCTATGAAGCGCCACACAACAATTCATTTTATTAACACAATATAAAAGAAGAGTACCCACTCCAAAAGCTTAATGACCCTGAGAGCAGAGAGAGTTCGCTCTTCTTGAAACAAGACAAGTGAGTAACTTGAAGAGAGAAAAGAGAAATTTAAAAACACACAAATAGATGAGAGATTGCACAACGCATATGTTGTATCTGCTTCCCTTACCCTCGCGCGTGCCTCGTTCAGTTTGAAAATGCCATGGATAACAAACAAGGAGAAGATGGCATCTCCACCTTCCCGCTAAGTGTAAGCATATCCCCCACAACAACATAGCTGACATTTGAAACAGAATCTGCGGGTCATGCATTCAAATATTGTACAGATCGAAACATGCCCAAGCGGACTAGTGCCGAGGTCACGGCTTGGGATTTCCCAGATCTGAGTGTAATCTACCTCCATTCCCACCTGCCTACCTATCGGAGTGTATGTCTTGTTTACACATGTAACCTTTTACCTGTCGCTCAGTCCCAAAATATGTTCTCCTCCCTACATCTATCTATCTATCTATCTATCTATCTATCTATCTATCTATCTATCTATCTATCTATCTATCTATCTATCTATCTATCTATCTATCTATCTATCTATCTATCTATCTATCTATCTATCTATCTATCTATCTATCTATCTATCTATCTATCTATCTATCTATCTATCTATCTATCTATCTATCTATCTATCTATCTATCTATCTATCTATCTATCTATCTATCTGTCTGTCTGTCTGTCTGTCTGTCTGTCTGTCTGTCTGTCTGTCTGTCTGTCTGTCTGTCTGTCTGTCTGTCTGTCTATCTATCTATCTATCTATCTATCTATCTATCTATCTATCTATCTATCTATCTATCTATCTATCTGTCTGTCTGTCTGTCTGTCTGTCTGTCTGTCTGTCTGTCTGTCTGTCTGTCTGTCTGTCTGTCTGTCTGTCTGTCTGTCTGTCTGTCTGTCTGTCTGTCTGTCTGTCTGTCTGTCTGTCTGTCTGTCTGTCTGTCTGTCTGTCTGTCTGTCTGTCTGTCTGTCTGTCTGTCTGTCTGTCTGTCTGTCTGTCTGTCTGTCAATGATCTGGACTCCCAAATCAACTATAGAAAACTACTAGTCGACTCGGCTTAGTCCGCATGACCTACACAGCGGTGATTTGTCGACAACGAATACGGGATGAGCACCATATGTCCTTACAAACCACAGTCATTGAACTCGTATCGCCTACTTTTACCTGAATGTTATCTCACCTGAGTGTTCCTTCATGCACTATTCGCCATATGGCTAAGAGTTGGTACAAATGAGAAAGCTGACATAGCGAAGATCGCCCACTTGGAAATGTGTTCCCCCCTTCTTCAACAATGAATTCCCACTTTGTGTTTGTAGCTGCACATTTTTATGGAATGGAAATTCAGGCTGTGAATTCCATGGATCCACTGGAAGCTCTGCGGCGCTGTTTTAGGCAAGACAAGATTTGTTTTTAACACTGGGTGCGTTGGTGTGGCGCTGGGAAATGATTGGTATTGCAGAGAGGGCTGGATTGTGCAATTCTGTGGGTTTTTTTTTTTAAATTCCCTCTCCCCCATCCCCCTCCCCCCTTCTCATCTGTCTGTCTGTCTGCATGTCTGTCTGTCGGACAGCCTGCCTCCCCTCGCTCCCTCTTTAGTAAAGTGATGGCTGCTCCAAACATTCGACTGAATTAGTGCTGCAAGTCGGACTAGCACTGTGCAATTATTGTTTAAAATTATGTTTCTCTCTCCTTCTAACTCTCTCTCTCTCTCTCTCTCTCTCTCTCTCTCTCTCTCTCTCTCTCTCTCTCTCTCTCTCTCTCTCTCTCTCTCTCTCTCTCTGTGTGTCTCTCTCTCTCCCCTCTCTCTCTCCTTCCCTGAACCCCTCTCTTGTTCAGTAATGATTGCTCAAGATGTCTGACTTGTTGACGTTGTTTGTGACACTGGATATCTGTCGGTTGTTTCAAATATTCAGGAGCAAACAAGCAACAGTTAAATGATAGACTCATATTAAACAATAGGCGGTGACTAGACATGTTATGGTGATCTGTCTGTCTATAGGTCCTTCTGTCTGTCTGCCTGTT
Source organism: Candidula unifasciata (assembly GCA_905116865.2). NCBI lineage: Eukaryota > Metazoa > Mollusca > Gastropoda > Stylommatophora > Geomitridae > Candidula > Candidula unifasciata. The sequence goes on from CAJHNH020005557.1 coordinate 779,093, forward strand.
GTTCACGCACCAACTCTACAAAACGGTTGTGCACACTGCACTCATGCTATGGAACCAGACAAATGTCCAGAGATGGCCGGATATCCAGAACTTTCAGCTGAAGTAAACACTCGGTGAACGCGAAGAAGACGAATAAGTAAAGTTCATTGTTCTTTGTTTCTTTTTGAGATCATCTTCCTCGCACATCGGACATGACCATAATTGCTCCGATCTCCTCCTGAGTATATCTCCAAAACTAACAACTCCCATTCTTCTGTGGATGATGTAACGACGACTGGCTCCCACATTGTTCTTCTGTCTCGCGGCTGCAGTTACTACACCTAGGGTATGCAGCCTCTTCAGTGAAAAATCATTTTCCACGAAATTGAAGAAGTAAAGATGATCGTGTGGGGTTTCCTTTTCTTCAACGTATGATGAGTCGGTCGGTACTGACTGAGTTACAAGGAAGATGTTCTAATTTTATCCTTCTATTTTTTTATTTTTCAGATACCCGACACAGTATGTGTACCCGGCGTCATACATCACAGCGGCGTCACCGACCTCACCTGTACTCACCACACTACCAGCCACCAGCCCACTTTCCCCCACACCTGCTGGTAAGTCAGTCTACCTAGTTACCTAGGCTACTTAGCTGAGTGTCTACCTGTTTAAGTAACTACTAAACTGTCAATATACCCAGCTACCTAGTTGATTATCTGTCTGCTCGAGTAACTACTAAACTGCCAGTATACTTAGGTACTTAGTTGACTATCTGCCTGCTTGAGTAGCTACTAAACTGCCAGTATACCTAGGTACTTAGTTGACTATCTGCCTGCTTGAGTAGCTACTAAACTGCCAGTGTACCTAGGTACTTAGATGACTATCTGCCTACTTGAGTAACTACTAAACTGCCAGTGTACCCAGCTACTTAGTTGACTATTTTCCTACTTGAGTAACTACTAAACTGTCAATATACCCAGCTACCTAGTTGATTATCTGTCTGCTCGAGTAACTACTAAACTGCCAGTATACCTAGGTACTTAGTTGACTATCTGCCTGCTTGAGTAGCTACTAAACTGCCAGTATACCTAGGTACTTAGTTGACTATCTGCCTGCTTGAGTAGCTACTAAACTGCCAGTGTACCTAGGTACTTAGATGACTATCTGCCTACTTGAGTAACTACTAAACTGCCAGTGTACCCAGCTACTTAGTTGACTATTTTCCTACTTGAGTAACTACTAAACTGTCAATATACCTAACTACCTAGTTGACTATCTGCCTGCTTGAGTAACTACTAAACTGCCAGTATACCTAGGTCCTTAGTTGACTATCTGCCTGCTTGATTAACTACTAAACTGCCAGTATACCTAGGTACTTAGTTGACCATATGCCTGCTTGAGTAACCACTAAACCGCCAGTATACCTAGGTACTTAGTTGACTATCTGCCTGCTTGAGTAATTACTAAACTGCCAGTATACCTAGCTACCTAGTTGACTATCTGCCTACTTGAGTAACTACTAAACTGTCAATATACCTAGCTACCTAGTTGACTATCTGTCTACTTGAGTAACTACTAAACTACCAGGATATCTAGGTTCTTAGCTGTGTGCCTGCGGCCAGACAGCAAAACCATACGGAAGCTACCCGTCATTGCATTAGCCAGAGCAGAATGGGATTTGTTAGCCTAAAATCATTTGGAGATATTCTCAGGAGGAGATCGGAGCTATTATGGTCATGCCCGATGTGCGATGAAGATGATCTTAGAAATGGACCATAAACAATGGACAGTTATGCCATGGGGAGAAATCAAAGAGTAGACTCAATAACACATCATACCTTGTCCAGGATGGCAGAATTAAACATTTCATTGACTATATAATGTGCTGGACAAGACATCAAGTTTTCAGTCACACGTGAAGGTACAGGAGGCTGTTCACGACAGTACAGGACGTTGCAGAACCAACCCCAACAGCTCCTGGGCTGTTGTGTGGTTTTTCTAGGCAAATTTACGTCCAGTAGTTTGCCATTGCTCTCTGGATGGTCGGCTTTCTTGATTCCACTGTCGAAACCAACGCAAAGCGCATGGCCTGCAGCTGGGATCGAACCCGGCATCCCGACATAAGGAAGCGTTCGCATCGACTTAGCCACGCAGTCGACTCTTGGTAGATACATTAGTTAAAACACACAAATGGTGTTTAAAAGCCAAAGGGTCAATTTCATGGTTTCGAGTATTATCTTTTATGGTTACACTTTTGCCAGTGAGGCACTTGATCTTTCCTTGTTTCCCCAATAATGGGACCACGGAACCTACATTTATAGTATAATCACTACTGCACACTTAAACAAGGCTTGAACCTCTCTAGCCTTCGCCAACTAAAAACTATAGGTGGGCTGAGTTTCTTCTCCTCCTTTTATTCTGACGCATCTGGACAGCAAGTGTAATACTAGCCACTTATCGAGGGTCTACCGTTTCTCTCACTGTGGAGATAAGAAACTCCACAGGGGAGCATGTACAGCAGGAGTCTACCAATCATCAGTAGAAGTAATCTCTCGTCAACAAATGTTTCGGCCCACGAGCTCCTATACATTTTCAGAAAGTGGGCCCACCTGAGTTCATGAGGCTCAGGGTTGGTTTCTCCTGCTGCACGTATTATTACGGATGTTCTCGGACAGGGACAAGGCGAAATTGGTGACTTTGCAAACGGTGCTGTGAGATACTGTATTAACATAGTCGCTGCGGTAGCATTATTAAAGCAGTTTGCATACCTGCAACGACCAAGTGGCAAGTTTACGGTTGGTTTATTGGACACATATTAGACTTTGTTGGCAGAGGGACACTGGCAGACAATTCGGACACGATGGACTTTTAGGAATAAGACATTCTTTTCCACTAGACACCCGCACCAGCTCACCGAGGCCCGTACCCCACGACGTTTCGCTGTGTCCAGAGCCAGCTCGAGGCCCTCTCAGCAACCTCGCCTAGTTGTTTTAGTGCTCTTTTGCGCTCATTTTCTCGAAAGTCTAGTTGTTTAATCACATTGTACAATGAAGTGGAAAAGAGACTTCTTGCGCTTACCTCGACGGCGAAGATTCTTACTGTGTACACTTCGTCTCTCCTCAGACCAGCCGCTAAGTCACTGTACTTCTCGAGCTTGTACATATGGCTTTCGTCCATTCGCGACTCATACGGCACGGTCAGCTCGATCAGGATGAGCTGACGTTTCTCCTCAGAGTGTAGGACTATGTCAGGTCGCAGGCCAGTCTTCCGGATTAACTCAGGGTACTTTTCATGACCAGGCAGGTCAACCGCCAGTAACCAGTCCCTCGCACAGTCTAGCATCGATCGAGCGAATGCGACTTTGTTGAATTTACCTTAATAAATATGCCCAGCCTTAGGGAAAAGTATGGGGACGACGGTAGGACTGGCCCTCGCATTGGCCCTCATCCTAGCTTGGTCCACAACAGCCGCTAACTCTTTCAGCACCTTGTTGTGGCGCCAAGTGTACCTGCCCTGACCTAGGGCTTTTCTGCACGCGGACAATACGTTCTCGAGCGTCTGTTTAGCGCTCTACATAGCGGGCATGTCAGGTCGTTAGTCGCACTCCACTTTACCATGTTAACACCAGGCGGTAATGCATCGTAGGCAGATCGAAACCACCAAGTCGTCTTGTCTCTGGCCGAAAGTAAAACACCATCCGGTAATTTCGTGCAGCAGGGAACCAGCCCTGAGCTTCATGAACTCAGGAGGGCCCACCTCCGAATGCGTCTAGGAATCGTGGGCCGAAACGCGTGTCGACGAGGATAATTTCTACTGATGACTGGTAGATCCCTGCTGTACTTGCTCCCTGTGAGTTTATTCCTATCCAAGTCGCAGCGGGGCCATTCGCCAGATCTCACCCTATGTGAGTACTCGTGGCAAGGCGCTCTCTAGGCCGATCCACTGGCCTTGCTGCGACTGATGCGCGGCTTTCTAGACCCGAACCTCGTTTTCGGAGTCCCTAATCTGCTGCATCACCATGTCTCGCCGCTCTCTGGCTGTGGCTTTAGACCACCAACTGACTTTCCCGTGCCCTAGGCTTCGACGGTCGGTTTGAGTGTAACCCATCACCTCTGTTAATTTTCGTGCATTCTTGGCAGATTCGATCGCATCTAAGACCTTCCATTTGACGCCAATCTTAAGAGCGGGCTGGACAGCAATGACAGTGGGGTCTGCAGACTCTCGCAACAACATGGCGAGTCTTACTTTGCCGACTTTGTTATTGATTTGAACGGGAGTACCAGCTTCGTCTGTTTACAATACAGAGCCACACCTTCTTCTTCTGCCTTTCTATCCCCCAATGGAGCATAGGCCCTCAACCAACTCACGCCAAGTCGTTCTATCCTTCGCCATTGCATGGAGCTCTCCTCATGTCCTCCCAATTTTTCTACCCTTATTCTCCAGCTCTCTTCTCCATGTATTTTTTAAAAACACACACACACAAAAAGAAGAGCCACACCAGTCAGACAAATTGGTGCTCCCAACGATTTCCTCATGGCTGTGTTGATTTTACGCTCCATTGCCTCCACTGCCGCCATCGTCACTTCGAAGACGAGCAGCGGTCAGAGGAGCTTTGGGATCAACATAAATTGGAGACACCAGACCTTAAACTTCCCGATCAGCCTGCTTCACTCGATCGCGAGCAGTCCTGTAGCCAGTGACTCGTGCATTCGCCGGACCTCCGCTCTATCAGATAACTTCGAATCGTAAATGCGACCAAGGCTCTTCGCCGGTTCCTCTAGAACCGTGGGGATCCGATTCCTTACCACCATAAAACTGATCGCCGCCACTTTACTTTTTAGGATTGACAGACTCCTCGACTTCTGTGGTTTAAATTGCATACCGCTCCATTGGACCACATCCAATCTTTTCAGAATCGTGCGGACAGACTCTTCACTGCCCGTGATTAAAGTCGTGTCTTCCATAAATCCACGTAGTGGCGGCATCCAGTGATCCCCGATTTAAAGGCCTTGTCCGTAGCGGGCCGCCTCGTCTAACATAATCTGCGTGGCCATAACGGACAGTATTGGCGAGATCGTACACCCCATAGCTATCCCAACTTGGAGCTCAGTCCACCTCGTAGTAAACGTCGGGGTAGAGAAGCGCAAAGCGAACTTAGAGAAATATTGCTCGATCATTTCGTTGATCTGTGTCGGTACGTGGAACTGGCGAAGAGCCTGCCTCAGTAGCTTATAGGTAACTGCCCCATAGGCATTGGCGAGGTCCAACCATATCACGTGCAGCTGAGTTCTCTCATGCTTGGCTCTCTGAATAGACTCCTAGATCATGGTCGCGTGTTCAAGGCACCCATGAACGCCCGGGATTCCACCTTTCTGAACACTCGTATCGATGTATTTGTTCGCCAACAGATACTGTGTGAGCCGGCGAGCCATAACCGAGAGGAATATTTTGCCCTCAGCGTTCAACAGCGAAACAGGCCTGAATTGAGAAAGACTCTTCGAGTCTCGCTCTTTGGGAATGTAGACCCCGTTGGCCCGTGCCACTCGAAACATATGTGATTTCGGCTCGACGCTAATCTCAGTAATGACGTACGGAACACCATTCGAACCTGGGGCGGACTTGCCGCTAGCTCTTTTTACAACTTCCTCGACCTCAGACCAAGAGGGAGGTATCACTTTAAATGATACCTTCGGCAACTCAGGCAGCTTCAGGTCGCTAAGGATCTCTGGATTGTAATCGAGAGGCTCATTCCTCTTCTTGTCTGAGTACATTTTGCGTAAATGTGACTCAAGCTCCTCTTTACTGACCACCAGATTCCCCCGACTTCGGTTGCTCGAATAGACCTCGGGCAAACTGGAACGGGTCCTTAAAGAATTCCTCTCGCTCCCTTTTGGTTCTCCGTCTGTTGTTACAGAAACGCTCAGCGCGACAGAGGGCACTGTGTCTGGCTCTCAGGTGCAACCAGACTTCATCCAGCCCTTCCCGTTCGCTGCCTGTAGCGGCTTTGTACCGTTTTCTGAGTGCGTTTTTGTCTGCCCTGCACCTCAGAATGTTCCAATGTCTCCTGTTTGTATCTTGCCTGACGCCATGCTGCGTCTTCTCGACTGTCCTGAACTCGCGGGAACAGTGCTCGTATATTATGTTACCAAACTTTATAAGCTTCTCAGCTAGCGACTTTTTCTCTTTAAATCATGATTTAATTTCTCACATCGTGTACCCTCCAGTTTGCACCACGACAACTTGTCACTCGCAGGTGGAAACCTGATCTTTGAATGCACTTCTCCAGATGTCAGTTATCACCCCAGCGATACCGAGGGGCCAGTCTTTCCATAGGTGTCAAAAGGTCTTTCCCGATAGTCACCAGCCTCTCCTGGTTGTCTTGTGGGCTAGCCACGTACAATAAGAAGAAACTCCACAGGGTAGCATATACAGCAGGTGTCTACCAATCATCAGTAGAAGTAATCTCTCATCGACAAATGTTTCGGCCCACGAGCTGCTAGACATTTTCAAAGAGTGGGCCCACCTGAGTTCATAAGGCTCGGGTTAATATTCTCCTGCTGCACGTATTACCGTATCAATTGTCCAGTGTGCCTGGAAACGGGATCTGTTTGCTTTTACGAGAATTAGATACGCCTATGTACATACTGTATACACATATCCATCGATACATAATTTTAAAATATTTTGTTTTTCAGTTTCTCTTCTCCAAATTTTACACACATAAGTTCTGGCGTGTTAGGGTCGTGGAGGTGTATCGATGAAAGCACTAGCTCACAACGGCGCAATCTGTCTCAAATTCCCTTTGTTGAACAAGTGTGTAGTGATATAGTTCCGTCCATTTCTTGATCTTGTAACTTCATCTTCTTTATTGCACCCCCACCCCTTATTTTTTTCTTCGACTACCCATTTGTTCATTGAAGCACTGACAATGTTTGCAGTCGAATCATGTCTCACCACATACCCGAACCTAGCTAGCTTGCTACGTTTCACCGAACCTAGCTACATATCTACGTTTCACCGAACCTAGCTAGATTGCTACGTTTCACCGAACCTAGCTAGATTGCGACGTTTCACAGAACTTAGCCAGATTGCTACGTTTCACCGAACCTAGCTAGATTGCGACGTTTCACCACTGCCAAAAGAAGCTCCGATGTCCTGCAAATGTGTTTATTTTGACTCTGACATTTTGTTAGTTTTATGCTCCTCATACCCATTTAGTAAAATTAGCTAAATCTAAATAATTTTCATTTGAAAGCCTAAATCCCCTTTTCCGTTTCATGGTGAGAGTGCAAATCTCTTAACCGTGTAAACAAATAGACCATACCAGTGATGTGTATATATTGACCTCTACTGCAGTGCTGATTTGCACCTCCACATCGTATAAATCTGGGACATCGCGGCTGTGTCCATATCATACCTCTCGCAATAGCAAGCCATCTTTTAAAATCCTGAATCAATTGTACCCAAGGACAACATATTTCAAATCCGCCATGCATCAACCAATGGCAGAACGATAAGATTTCTTGAAACTGCCGCGATTGGTCGCTGCACCCGGAACTCTGTATACAGAAAGATGTGGTTCTGACATTACAGCTGCCCTGGTAAAACAGGCAATTGTGTTTGATCGTGGTTAAATTTGTACTTCAGTTATAAAGGATTCAGTTACCTGCTTCATTTTTGTAATTCTTACTGTAGTATGCACCTGACGAGATACAGCGAAATATGCCAGGCAATAAATTGCGCAATCTGTTGTTTGTGTTTCCTTTGTTCAAATATCGTCTTGTTTTTCATTTCTTTGGTACAACTGCCATCGTTACATATGTGGGAGTCGAAGTATTTAAAGGTTTCACCTTCTTCTAATTTTTTTTATTGCGCACTAAATTAGTTTCAACTTCCTTCTAGATTTTTCCCTTTTATCTTTATGTTTTTAGGTAATGGTTTACTGCTGCTATTTGCAGGTGTCTTGCTTTTCTAAGCATACATGTCAGTGCTATGATAGTTTTGTTATCAACTTCTTTGAGTTTTGCTTTGGAACCAGCCATGAGAACAGCTAGGAAATGTAAATTACGTAGCTGTCTTCCGCCAGTGGAATAATAATAGTTTCCAAACAATGCTGATTATGTCACGTGATTCTTACGTGTTGTTATTTGTTATACAATAGCATCGTGGTTATTTAGTGTTTCTCTCATGCTGTGTTCCAAATTCAAATTAAAAATCACCGAGGATAGCATGCAGCCCTGTCTCATCTCCATTACACGTCTGAATGAACTAAATAAGCTAAGTAATAATATTGTGTTTCTTTCAGGAACACCCACACAGTACGCCATAGACTACGCCGCTGCATACTCCGCAGCCACAGCGGCCCAGTTCGCAGCTGCCGGATACGACGCCTACAGCCCATACGCTACCAGCGGAACCACAGCAGGCTACAGCATGGGACTGCCCACCGGCTACACGTATGCAGTACCACAACCACTGGCCGCCAGCACGACGCATTTCGCCCAGTTTCAACCCCAGCAGATTCAAGAACGGTTGCAGTAGAATGGGCGTGGTGGGGATAAACCTTGTGGCGTGTGATTGGTTGACTGCGTCAAAAGAAGGCTGGCCCATGGCTGGAATACACTGCTTAAAAGGAAATATTGTCTTTTCTCTTAAAATCATAATTTAATTGTAAAATCTGCATACAGATCGTTGCATAGATTATTATATATTTATCAAATGCCTTTTATTTACATGCCCAAAAGTTAACTTCTTCATGTTCCTATATTGAATGTCCATGTATATTGCCAATGTAATCAGTTTTAAATTAGATGCTTCATCATGTTGCTATGTGTATGAATGTATGAATATATATTAACATCAGGAATATAAAAATAAGAAGACAACAAAGAACAAATAAATGTTGGGTACAAAATAGGGATAGAGCTACACGAATTTCTTCCAGTCCAAGTGGGAATATGTGATAGAGCTTCACGAATTTATTCCAGTCCAGGTGGAAATATGTGATAGAGCTTCACGAATTTCTTCCAGTCCAGGTGAGAATATGTGATAGAGTTTCACGAATTTATTCCAGTCCAGGTGAGAATATGTGATAGAGCTTCACGAATTTCTTCCAGTCCAGGTGAGAATATGTGATAGAGCTTCACGAATTTATTCCAGTCCAGGTGGGAATATGGGATAAAGCTTCACGAATTTATTCCAGTCCAGGTGGGAATATGTGATAGAGCTTCACGAATTTATTCCAGTCCAGGTGGGAATATAGGAATTTGAATGTGGAAGGTATCAAACAAAACCACAATTTCTCAAGATCAAGAATGTCTTATGCAATCTTATTAAGTTTCTAAAGATTTACAGTCGGTCCTGATGTACGGAGACAATCATGGACAATCAGCAGAAAAGTAAAAACCTTCTGAGCATGTGTGGGAATTTCCCAGGTGCTTTGATGTCAATTCTGGTCTCAACTGAAAGGAAAGTGCCGAATTGTGGTTTTATAGGAGATTAATGAGAACATACCGGACTGATTTAAAAATGTAATACGTATGTTGTGAAATAAATTAGTTAATATGAACCGATTACCACAATAAAGAAGAGAATCTACATTTTCTGGGTAATTAGTGCAGTAGGAACTGGAAGAAGTATTTTTACCAGTTTGGCATTAAGTATAAGATCATCTGTATTTTGAATGATTATAAGTTACACACTGTACTGGTATACATCATTTCAAATACTGTAAGTGATTTTATTGGAAGTTATTTACTTTTCTGTAGCATTTCTGATACATTGAAAAGACGCCTGTTTTAGAAATGGTTGCAAGTTTTCGAAACACATACGATGCGGGCAGACGTGGGGGATGCGGGCAGACGTGGGGGATGCGGGCAGACGTGAGGGATGCAGACAGACGTGAGGGATGCGGGTAGACTTGGGGGATGTGGGCAGACGTGAGGGATATGGGCAGACGTGAGGGATGTGAACAGACGTGAGGGATGTGGGCAAACGTGGGGGATGCGGGCAGACGTGGGGGATGCGGGCAGACGTGAGGGATGCGGGCAGACGTGGGGGATGCGGGCAGACGTGGGGGATGTGGGCAGACGTGGGGGATGCGGGCAGACGTGAGGGATGTGGGCAGACGTGGGGGATGCGGGCAGACGTGGGGGATGCGGGCAGACGTGAGGGATGCGGGCAGACGTGAGGGATGCGGGCAGACGTGAGGGATGCGGGCAGACGTGAGGGATGCGGGCAGACGTGAGGGATGCGGGCAGACGTGAGGGATGCGGGTAGACGTGATGGCTGACATCACACAACATGGACTATAAGAAGACAAGGAAATTATGTACTTTTTTTAAATTATCCTACCCTAGATGACGTCACAGGACAGTCCAACATTTTATACGGTAGTAAGACTAGGTTTCCCCGCTTTCTAATGCTTTTAACGAGCCCAAAACATATAGAACTGACCCTAACCCCAACCCACCTACGTCCCACGAGAGAGAGCGCAGCCTAGGTCCCACGACTGCATGCAGCCTAGGTCCCTCGACTGCATGCAGCCTAGGTCCCACGACTGCACGCAGCCTATCTACCATCCCCTGAAATATTAGACTGTCCCGTGACCCGTGAATTTTCCCTGCTTGGGGTAGGAAATTAAAATAGCACCGGATATATTACTAGACTTACAATTCGTAAGAGCTTGACCGTTCCCTGTAATTATTTATTGAATGTCTTAGGTAGCACGCAATTCCTTATCTGTCAGAGTTTTAAGCAACAGGTAATGTACTCGTATATTAATGGCCCACCGTTTTCCTTGTGAATTACCAGCTAGAGCATAATGTGTTGTCCATATTTACCCAGAGTAAACTGTCGGAATCTGTTTAGGCATTGCGAACGCGCTTCGTAATGCCGGGGTGCCGGATTTGATCCCAGCTGCGTGCCTTGCGTTTTGCGTTGGTTTTGACAGTGGTACGGAGAAGCCAGCCGCCCAGAAAGCAATGACAAACTACTGAACGTAAATCTGCCTAGAAAAACCACAACAAAAATGCTGGAGTTGGTTCTGCGACGTCCTGTGAAGGATATACTCAATTGACTTTTTTTTTTAAAACTGACAAACCGGACTGTCCTAGCGGTCGCTTTGATTTACATTCTCTAAATGGAATATGCATGTGCCCTCTGAAAATTCGGTGGTACAGACTGGCACAGAAACAACAACAGTCTGTGTTTTGATAGTGTACACCTGACTGCCATAATTATCTTTCCTGTGCCCGAAAAAAAAAAAAACAGTTATTGTAACACGGCGTAACAGTGGTAAGGTGTCTGCTATTTATTGGGTGGTCTTACCGTTTTGGTTACCATTGTAATACCAACGTCAAGTTTCATACAGGTAATCTCTTGCAAGGCAAAGGTAAAGATGAGAGGTTCGACTTCGTTGCACCGGGTTTTATCCCATACGACCCATTTCTTTCCGCAGAACCTCTGGCTACCTGCCGAGAGTGTCGCACAGAGCACGACTTCCGCAGCTGCCGCGACGATCCTCGTGTATTTCTGTAGAAATTGCACTCCTGAACTGAACGACGCCGCCGTAAAACGAACCCACGACCTACAAAGTGCGAGACAAACGGCTTTGCCACTTTGACCTCCAAAGATAATTTCTTGGAAACCTGAGAATGGAAGTGTTAAAACACCTGACACTGTTCACCTAGAGGGGAACATCTTCTAGACAGGCTATCTCTGCATCAGTTGATGGCATACTGCTGCATAATACGTTTGATGCTGCATCAGTTGGGATGCTGGGACATTTCGGAAGAACAAATCTGTCCTCGTTTAAAGAGAATGATGCAGCGGTCAGTGATTTGGCGATCTTACGGACTCTCAACACTTGGAGGAAAAGCAGCATGGATAAACAACAAGGGTGCTGTTGGTACCATTGTTACTGGAACCACGTACTGGCTGCTGGAAATAAGCATGGTGCACTTACGGGAATGCCCTAAGCTCTGTGACATCCGTTCTTAACTCAGAATTGTTGACCGGTTACTGGAAGTTATGTTATTTTCAGCTCAAAACTATTGTTGCCGTCCAAAAATAACAATCAATCAATGTTAATAATGTCTATGTGTTTTCAAAAATATTGAAACCGTTTTTCCTACATAACTCTAGTTTGGGAGCTAGTGTAAATAATACTCTAATTATTTTTAGTTTTTGTTTTGATGACGCCATTTTGGAATCATTCAAACTACTAGCATTCGGGAGCCCTTGGTTGCTAGTGCCATGCTAAATGTACTGTTACGGATATACCTTAAGAACCATTGCTTACGGTAATATTTTTATATTGACACCATGAAGGAACACGCCTTCTCGTCTCTAAGTCTAGACTTTTGAAAGGTTGATATCATTCTGCTGTCATTGATTGCTAGTTTACTGTTAGATGTATTGTTACTGATATAAGTTGAGGACCATTGCTAATGAAAATGTTTTCAAACTGATAGCATGCAGTGATAAGCTTTCTCGTCCCCAGGTAAATACATTTAAAAGGTTGAACATCATATAATGGATGTCTTTTCATTAGTCTGACATTGGAAATGGTGCTCAATGATGCACTTTAGGGTCAGACTGATATTAGTTAGCAGAAAAAGAGTGTAAAAATAACAACGTCGTGGGGAAGTCATAACAAATAACACCATAAAAAATAACATTGTTGTGTGCAAGTAATAATAAACAACGCCAAGTAAGAATAACAATACCACGGGGAGGTAATAACATATAACGCCAAGTAAAAATAACAACACCGCAGGGAAGTGAGAACAAAAAACACCAAGTAAAAATAACAACAGCAGGAGCAAGTAATAATAAATAACACCAGTTAAGAGTCGCGTCACATAATCAGCATTGTTTGGAAATGATTATAATTGGTACCATTTCATAATCGGAAGGTCGTGGGTTCAAATCCCAACTGTGCCCGATTTTTTTAAAAAAATTTTGGTTCCCAGGTCAACCTAGCTTCGGGTCAGTACCAGGTAAAGTCATGGGAAGTGAAGGCGATCGGTGTGATGTTGATCATATCACCCACCGAGTGCCGATTGGTCTATAAAATAATGGTCTAGCCCTATATGCCTAATAAACTTGACGGTGTTGAAAAGGGTCCCTTACTTTTCGAAGTCCATGATCACAATAGAAAACAATCCACGATCATAATGAATGTATGAATACAGGAGCTAGGAATAGAAAAACACATCAAAAAATGCCACAGACAATAAATAGGTACATTTAAGTGGTGTGCCGGCTAAACTCCTGCCATGTTGATCTAAAGGTAGGTTCGCTTCCGATCGGAGCAGAACTTTTATTTCTTCACAAATTACTTTGATTGCCAAGTCGACCCAACCTTAAATGGGTACGGGGTAAAGTTATGGGAAGTAAAGGTCGCCGGTGGGGATGCCGAACTAATGACCCACATAAAGAGATGAAAAGTGAAACAGTAGATAACCGCGCACACACACACACACACACACACACACACACACATATATATATATATATATATATATATATATATATATATATATATATATATATATATATATATATATATATATATATATATAGGCATTATTTAGTGAAGGCATAAATAGGAAATGACTGAATGAACGAGTTTGAACATTTATCTCATCAATGCTTCATTATGACCTCTATATTTCTTCCTTCTGTTTTTTTTTCCCCCTAAATGTTATAAAATGATTAATTTTAAAGTCTTTTGAAAGAAAATTGGTATTCATATTTTAAATCGTAATGTATTTATTGCGAAGCTGCCTTAATTTTCACTTTTGAAACACTGCTATGTATAAATACAAATATTAATATGTATAAATGTTATACTTTCACCTGAATTATTTGATAAATTATTTATTTGCTGATAATATCGTTGGTACAGTTGCCTTCACATGGTGTCCCAACTGCCTTAGTCGAGCGTCCACGACTGGTAATTTCTCAAGTTTAAAGGTAAGGATAAATTCAAGAGAGTCGACTTGATCGGTGACGGGTATATCCAGTGTGGCGGGGTCTCTGCGCAGAATGACCAACCGCCTGCCGAGAACGTCGCGTGAAGCACGAACTTCTAGCTCCAGCCTCGATTCCTATCATTCTCCGAAAAAAAATGTCATTCGTGAACAAAAGGAAGTGGTCGTGTAACGAACCCACATTCTTCGGATCGCAAGGCAAACGGCTTGTCCACTTCGCCATGGAGATATACTTCCTATATTTACATGTTACACCTTATTCTTGAAATATCTACATTATCACCAGGAAACTATATGCACAAACTATAAATATAACTTTTTGTATCCACAGCAGTTCATGGATCGACTTCAGTTTTATGCAATACAGTATTCCCACTAAAACCTCAATAGTTTTGACAGTAATGGAAATGTTATATCTTTTGGAACTAGTGACGAAATCAGGCCCAGCTGCGCCCATCTAGGTTAACCGGACTAGGTTACCCTTCATCGATGTTTGGTCAGGCTGGTCCACGTTGTTCAAGGTTACAGATGTGTCCCTGTGTACTGCCGTAGATTGCACTCTCTCGTGGGACCTAGGTTCAGTGTGTGGGGACGGGGGGTGAGGGTTAGGGCCAGTTGTACATGTAAGGAGTCGTTAAAGGCGTTCACATCCTGTAATACAGAGCACGCTCGGTCGCCGGTAGGAGCGTCGACCAAACTGACGTTCCTGCCACTTAAACTTGCTCGTCACACAGGCTTAAGCCAAGAGTGAACGTCCAATCAAATTATCTGATTGTGTTTGAGAAGGCAAAAGCATAAAGACAAATTATAAAACATTTTCAGATTTAGTTTGATATTTTTGGCAAGATTTTGAACAGAGAGTTTTGAGGTTTGAAGTTTAAGGTTTGAACAACAGATCGATAACACGGTACCCATAATTGCTCCGTTCTACTTCTAACTCAAGTCTGAGTCAGAAAAAGCTCAGCACAGTGCACAGGCTCTGCAGCACCGGCAAGGATCCGGAAATATTTTGGGTAGATTTTTAACTCCAAATTTTGCCTGAGCTACTTTTTTCGATTTCCTACTGCCAATTGATTTTTTTTACGTTCGCAACAATACACAGGGGCGTCCGATCTCACTACCTAGAGGCCAGGGGAAGCTACCAGAAGTCAACGTGAACAGAAAAAATCGCAGCCTTCACTAGGGCTTGAACCTGGGACCTCAAGCACTCTAGGCGGAGATCACACCTCGAAACCATGCAGCACGCTTTGAGAAGAGGAAATTCGAAAAGTGTGGCGACGAAAGAATAATCATGGTAGTCTCTTGCCGTGACATGGAAAGATGTTAGTAAAACTGCTCGCTGATGTTAAGAGATGGGATCGACCAAGCCAGTCATCAGCTATAGAAGTTGTCCTCCCTTGGGATGCACATTTTGTTGTTATTTTAAAGCCCCACTCTGGCATTTGAGGGTAGCCCTGAAAATAGCCGGGCCATAAAAATGGACTAGCCATAGATATGGCCTAAACGGCTAAAAGGGGTTTCTGTGACCTCTCTACTGGTGATCCTCATCCGCATGGTGGCACTTTGTGTCACCGGGTGTTTTTTGATAGTGTGATGTCCTGGTGGGGTTCAACTACCTACCTACCTACCTTCTTATCTACCTACCTAACTACCTACCCGACCCAGCCAGTCATCAAGGCAACTGGTGTTGACTAAACTGATTTGCACACTTTAGATTATGTCGCTAATGTTTTCTGAAGCTCGAGAAATGTAGCCATGTGAGTAGCTTATCGTGCGGCCTGCCGACACAAAGAAAACACGGGGGGGGGGGGGATTGTAGCTCAGCCGCCCACCATCTAGCCAAAAATAAACAATTTATAAGTAGAAAAGGGGACTTCGGGGAGCCGGATCCTAGTTTGAGAGAATAATAGTAATTTTGATATTGTGATGAATGATAAATAACTAACTATAATAATATATTATAAATATCAGCAAGTAATGTCAGTGCATGTTTAAAATCGAATGAGGTGGTAGGGGTTGCTTAGTGTAACTTCCTTGAGAAATTATGGGGAGGGGGGCCCCAGACTTCGGCGCCTATGCTTGTGATAGTTAAGAAACCATTGTATCATTCATTAGCCAAGCTTCTTAACTGAAATCACGATCGCAGTAACTTTATACATCTATACTTGTTGAAACTTGCACAACACCTTTTGGGACACCTTGTATTGTCTTTGAATTCCTTCCTATTTATGCATTTGTCAGACTTGTACATTTGACCTTTGTATGTGATGTATAACAAAGAAACGTAGAGTATAAAGGAGAAGAATGTCATAAGCATGCTGTATGTGTAGAAACTTGTTATGATTAACACTCGTGGGAGACGATGGAGAGAAGCAGTAAGCCTTATGTAACCAATAAGTTGACATTGGGGACCCATAGGGCCCATAGGTTTATCGTATCTGCTCCATTCTCCATTATCTAACATAAGTGCTAATTAGTGCCTGTAAATATAGCAGTCTTTTACTTCGTCACTATGCACAATGCAAATGTTGATATGTCGCTACTTGAGGCTATCGACTGGTGTATTATTTATATTTTATTTTCCATGTAATTTATTATGCTTTATATTTTAATACATGAAACGTCAAGAACAAATTTAATAGCATGGCTGTTAGTTAATCTAAGAGACGTGATGTTTGCTCTTCTGTAGCTGGATTAGAAAACAACACGATAAGACATAAGATTCTTAATTATAACCTTAAAAGGTGAAGCGGGATATATGGGATCTGCTCCAGTTGGCTTAGCATCCGAAATGTGGCTCGTCAAGTCACGATGGTTTCACTGTCTTTTATTAAATGTTCCCAAAAATGTATACATATTATGATGAGAATTATATGCAAACATCACAAAGAATTTTCTTTGCTGCCTGAGTAAGTTTTTTTTTTTTTTTGATGGTCACAAATTAACGACTAAATCTTTGACCTGTCATTTTGTTTCCTGACGATCGCAATATGTAAATGAAGAGGTTTGAAAGAGGTTTGCTAAATGTGAGTAACAAGCAATGCTTCATCTTCCCCGGGAACCGCGGCGTCTCATCGGCTAGAAATTGTCCAGTGGACATCCAAACTCCTCTGGAAGGAGTGAATTCAGCAGTGTGTGTTCATTTTTGGGAACACTTGATATACTCAGCATAAATTACATAATCAGTAATTTTGGTTTGGAAACTTGGTACGTCGATCCACTTCTACCTTACAGTTTACAAGGAAAGAGACGACGGTTCTTTTCTTGTATTTCACCCCTTTTTCAGGGGCAGGTAGGTAGGTAGGTGGTTTTCTGGGAAAAAGTCGTCACGTTCCACCTGCATCCCCAGAGGGGGAGCATTAGGTTATAATTGTGACTAGGTTATGTGTCTAAAAAAATTACTCAGCATTGCACGCCACCAAGAAGTCGTCTACTGGCGAGCTAATTAGCGACCCGTCGCCGATGCATCTCGATGACTCCGAGATGTCATAATGAATTCCCCGGAGAGTCCAATATTATAGAGGTTTAAGGTAAGTGTTAGTCGGTGTTTATTTCACGCCCTTACATCCCTATACTATTGTACATTCCTGGGAATTCCCTATGAAATCTCGCAGCGCCCGAGATGGGGTGAAATAAAAGAAAAGAATTCAGATAAAAACAAAATGTAATAAATTAATCTTGAGCAGCCGATGTAGACAGTGTTCTCAATATAGCGGAAATAGAAAGGGATAGGGTGGAAGAAAAAACCATACTTTGTTTTATTTGCCGATTACAAACAGGGCAGATCAACAGGTCATGGGACAATCAAACATTTCAGAGGGTGGTAGATTAGGCGTACAGTATTGGTTAGGGTTAGGTAAACGCGCGAAAACCTTGGCCAATGAAGAAACCCGCTAAACACGGAAAACCCGCTGTTACCACCCTCTAAAATATTGGACTGTCCCATGATGTTATTTATGGTCGGTTAAAAAGAAAGCACACACACACAAAATGGGGGGGGGGGGGGGGTCAAGTTCAGTCGAGATGTAAACTTCCCTGGAGCTAGTCCATCAACGTACAAGAAGGTCCCTTCCAGTACAGTATTGTACAGTTATTTTCAAACATTTGTTTGAGTCAAACCGTCCCTTGTTGCATTTTTTTTTTTTTTTTTGGTATCCTTTAAACAAATTATAGCAATTGTATGCAGATTTATAAATATGATTATATTTTAGGCACTTTAATTTGTAGACGACCCTACTGTCGGCTTCGAGATTTAGTAGGGAACACCCCCACCTGCCCCCCCCCCTCCCCCCATCTGCCTCCCCCAGAACACCCCATAGTATAGAAGGGATAGTGTTATTTATTAGTCGCCATTCATTTATCACTAGCCTTCACCCTAACACCCCCCCCCCCGCATAATATGGTACTGTCCAGGAAAATCCCTAGAAATTCCGTACGAAATCTCGAAGCCGACAAGATGGAGGTGGTCTAATATTAAGTACCACATTTTATGCAAAAATGCCTTGTTTTTGTTTTACACAAATGCTTTTCAATATCGTCATAATTATTTTTTCACAACTAAATATGTATGTCAAGGTGTCGTCTTTAACGTATTTGCTGTATAAGTATTTGAATATTTCGGCGGTCTTTTGTTTCAAAAATCAGAGCCATGTTCAAATGCTTTTAGTTGGCTGGAATCCGGGATGTAGACGCAAAGATAACATTGAGGAAAGTGGGAGTAAATCAATAAGTGAAACCTTAACAATTAAATAATTGTTAAAGCTATCTTTCAAAATACGTTACGCTTTCGAATATATTTGGTACTTAAAATTAGAGAAACACTGAGAGGTTTCAGATGATGATGATGATGATAAATACGATATTGATGAGGATGACGCTGATAATTATGATGTACCAAATGTCAAAAAAGTAAAATAATATTTTTGAACTAATTTAATCTGCAGAAATAAATTACTTAAAAGTAGAACTTTATCGAATTAAAATTTTAAGCTTCCTGACGGAGAGGGAGCAGTTATGTAGCTTGGAGTGGGTATGTAAATATTCAAAACTGACGTTATGTACGAAACGCTTGAACATGACCGCCAAACATTAGTTGTGTAAACAGTATGTGTTTCTAAATTCACAACTTTTCTGCAGACATCAAGACACTGTACACGTTTCACAGGTCGGTCGACCTATAATAACGACACAACATATAAGGCTATGTCAGTTTTCATGCTGTAGTTTTAATTTACCATTAGCATTATGATCATCATCATTATTTTCCCAGCCAACACCAAAATCACCACTTTCATTATTTCAATAATAATTATATGTGCTGATTTTCATATTATATACACTTTATTATTATTACTATTATAATTGTAACTATCACAACAATCATTATGTGTATACTATTTTTTGTATTATAAATTGATACAATATTATCACAAATTTTATTTCAATATTTCAACATTTCGACACAGAAGTATTATTATAAATATGGGGTTCGAATTTGTCATGTACTGTTGCAAGTTTATGTTTGTTTGTGTGGATATGTGTGTGTGTGTGTGTGTGTGTGTGTGTGTGTGTGTGTGTGTGTGTGCATGAGTTTGTGTGTGAGAGAGAGAGAGAGATTTTTTAATCTTATATAATGCGAATTTTCAAAACAGTTATATTGTTACGAAATTTACAGTTACAAATGATCCTGGTTTCTTATACAATATATTCTAAATGACACATAAAAGCATTTATTTAAAAAAAAACCATCTGGTTTAGACTGTTCTTCTGACGCAGACATTTCAAGATTGTGACAGTTGCAAGTGAAACCATTTGGTTTTGACTTTTAGGCTTGCCCGCACAAGGGTATTATACAATTTATTTAAGAAACTCATTGGTTTACACTGTTAATTTTCCGCAGCCACTAAACATTTTATCTATTGGAATCTATCCCGCGCCACTAAACACTATATCTTTTAGAATCTATCCCTCAGCCACTAAACACTATCTATTGGGATCTATCCCGCAGCAACTAAACACTATCTATTGGGATCTATTCCGCAGCAACTAAACACTTTTTCTATTGGAATCTATACCGCAGCCACTAAACACTTTATCTATTTGAATGTGTACTCGTATGAACAAGTGTCTTTTAAAAATATTTTACGACTCCTAATATCTTAGGTCTTCAGTTCTTTCTATCGTAGACTGCTGTTATTCTAACATAACTATTGAATCTTTAAGATATCCTCATTGCAGTACGGATCTGGTGGTTCGGTCATTTAGCGAAAGTAGAAGCTAAATAATACCGACACAAACAATGCGTGGCATATTTTATTGCCTGGTATATTTTGCTGTATTCCGCTTTATGGAGAGTTGCATTAAAATATAAGGAATCACATAAAAAATAGAATCCTTTCTACTAAATAGCTAACCACAATGCCATGTCTAGTTACACTGTACCTTTAACCATTGGAATTTCACGATAGCCAGGTAGCTACCAATGAGGTTTGACACTTACGACATGCTCTTTTTGTGTGCACAACGCGGGATTGTTCTTTTTAAACATTTGCACTGCTTTCCTCTATAATCAGACCAGCAATGCCTTACCTGCGAGTAACAGACTGAGACCATGACACAGTGACAACCCCTGCCGAATGTGATTAACTTTACTAAGCTAATGAGTAATGAGAAGTCTCTGACGCTAACCTAATTATGTGAGCTGGGCATATAGTGCAAGACTTAGGTAGAATTTAGGTAGAACAACTGACACTCGGTGGGTGACACATCAGCATCAGCCCGGATGTCTATGGTCTGTATAAGATTCATTCTAAACTACTAATGAGCACAGTCAGTGAGAGTACCTTGTGATGGCTGCTGCGTGGGAGGACTGCACGCGTGAAAATGCCCATTGTTCAGTCACCGTGACTGTAATAATGTAACACCATAATACATTACACAAGACAGACCCCCGTTAAGACAACGCAAAAGAAAACGATAAAGAAACTTAACCGAACATGGAAAAGATAACTTATACTGGCAGACGCAATCGACCGGTTAAATGTTTTAACAAAATTGCATCCTATATTTTTTATTTATTCTTCTTTAAATTGCACATTTAGTCGAATCTTGTATGCGTGTTTCAGTGTTGTATATTTCCATGTTATGTATAAATACCAGGTCACCATGTCACACTTTACCAGTTGGTTCTATTATAGCACCTATTAACTTCTTTGGTACATGTTTGTTATACAGTCTATATATATATATATATATATATATATATATATATATATATATATATATATATATATATATATATATATATAATGCACATACACATCAATACACCAATTATTTGAAGAAATAACATATCCATTAATTTTACTTTACTTAGTCATTCTTCTCCTACCTAGGGGTGTAGAGGTTTGCCAGAGAGATCACAGACTTCTTTATTAGCAGTTTTCTTTTATTCCAGTCCAGTGCTCTGTCAGTCAGGGACTGTCGGATGATGTCTTCCAAGCGGACTCCCGTTCCTTGGTTCTTAGCCTTTCAGGGTGGCCGATTTTCTCCCATTCTGTATACACGTTCAAAAAATCGTGACTTTGACTTATCCATTCAAGTTTGTCAGGCTTGGGTTTCAAGATCTTGAAGTATTGTCTGAAGCGAAAATCCATTTCAAAAGTATAGTACCATTAAATATACCACTGTCGTAGTCCGCAGAAGGACGTTGGCTTTACATTTGTGTTCCAGTCTGATGACCTTTGATCTAAGTCCAATCGGGGCAGGTTTTTTAATTGACCTAACTTCATATGTTGACCCAGTTCAAATGACCCGAGTTTCAAACTTGCACCAGCAAATGTCCGACACTAAGAGAGAGAATTCCCACCAATCCGTACGGTCACCGACTAAGTTTCTCACCAGCTGTCAATTCAAAACCTGACGCCGAAATGCGGAACAGGGTCTTAGAGATGAAGAAGAAGAAGAAGAAGAAGACAGAACCGTTTTTTTTTTTTTATTGCCTGGATTTTCATGTCGACCCAGTCTAAAATCGAAATCAAAAGTTTTCATGGGAGATAATGGCGGTAGGATTGAGTCATTGCCACAATATCTACCAAAGTCCGGGCTATACAAATGATGACGTTGTCAGTCTGTAGAAATGACCCTCCTAACCTTGACTACGGGTGATTTCATAACCGTTTCATTGGAGAGCAATAGAACTGTGTTATATCCCTATACGATTGAACAGGGTTTCTGGCATTTGTACCTGTGTGACTCTCATCCTGAAGATGTTAATTCTACACACTGCAATCCGGGAATGGGATTAAATCACATAGTCAGCAGGCCTGCCGGTTAGCACAATGGTACTTTTGTTTTATTTGTTGTACATAGAAGCGTCATGTCTTCACTTCTGGCCCAACTTGTTGTATCTTTGTAACTTATAACTGTATCTTTATAACTCACTTTCATCAGTTCTGTTTTCCATTGTGACGTACTAATGCTTTACACACACGCGCGCGCACATACACACGCATACAACACACACAATACACACATACTGATGTCACTACTACCAAAAGTCTCTGCAGGTGTATGTGATTATGTCGTAAATTGCTGGGTTCATCACAATTTTTCCTACGTCAAAAGAAAACAAAACTTGAACACAAAAGATTGAATATTTTATATCCATTCTTATAAATAATTGCATCTAAGGTTCAGTTAATTGCTTAAACCAAATAACGATTATATATTTTGTTATTGTATATCTGTCTCGACTAAAATTTTGTCTTGTTTATCACCATTTACTTATAATTGTGGATACTAGCGCCTGTCCATTGTTTTTTTTCTATCCTATTCTGACTTGCCTCTCTTGAATCAAATTTAATCTTCAGAATTTTCCTGAAACTTCTGATTTCCGATGTATTTTTTTCTTTTTTCTTTCTATTTATTTATTGGTTCTTCAACGGTCACTAGAATTGTTATAATGTGCACCAGGAAAAGACTGCATGTGTATTTGATTATATCGAATGTTTGTACAGGCTTATCAAAACTTTTGTCTGGTAAGAAGAAAACAAAAACATGGCAGAACAAAATGCAAGATTTTTATTTTTTAGAAACAGGTGCGTCTAAGGTTTAGTTAATTATAGGTAAATCAAATCAACATTATATTTGTCTTTATGCTGCAGATACAAGTGTCCGTTTAGTCTTTCATGGGCCTTTTTTTTTCCCTGCCTTTTGAATTTAATTTAATCTCATTAAAATTTCGAGCTCCAATGCATTTCATTTTCTTTTCATGTCTTTACTGGTTCTGCAATTATCATACACGCGAGAACTCAAAATATGTAACTTTAGTTAAGACTGTTCAATGTGGAGGTCCATAGTTTGTTGTCCTTAAATTAGTGTTCTTAGTAGTCTGTTAATTGTATTCTTTTGTCTCCAGTTATATACTGAAATGCATTATAATGTTAGTGACTGTAACACTGTTGTGTCTCTCCTTATAGCATGTATACTGGTCAATCCAACGACAGAGTAGATCACGTTCACCTTTGACCTTTATTCCACTTAAATAATCGCCTTTGTCTTAACACGCCCCATGTTAAATATTGTTTATCACATTACATGTTGTATTATCATTAATAAATTTTACTTTCACTTAAAATGACTTGTTTCTATTGTTTTATATGAGATTCAGCAGTATTGTATTATTGTATTATTTATACGGAATTTTTATATTTGGAAAGCTTATAAATGACAATTCCGATATTGGTGGGGAAAAGATATAGTTGATATTTTGCTTGCTGCCGCTCCTTTAGGCGATGATCTACTTTATGATACTGCAATCTTGATAAAAGCTCTTGGAATCAAGAGCATACAATACTAGGATAGGTATAGTATTTACACCAGAAATGACTGATTTAGCGTGCAGTAAACAGAAAGTGAGCAAAAGGTTTTTGCGTGTCCTTTACAGGGCGTTGCTGAACTGCCCAAGCTAATGTGGCTTTGCTAAGCAAATTCACGTTCAGTAGTTTGTTACCTGTCAGCGTCTGTGGCTTAGGTGTTGCGAACGCGCTTCAAAATGCCGAGGTGCCGGGTTCGACCCCAGCTGCGGACCTTGCGTTGGTTTCGACAGTGGTATCGAGAAGCCGACCTTTCAGGAAACAATGGCAAACTACTGGGCGTAAACATGCCTAAAAAGACCACAACAGCCAAAAAATGCTGGGGTTGGTTCTGCAACGTCCAAGTTTGTTACATAAATCTTAAACGGTCGGTTCTTGATACCACTGTCGAAACTAACGCACACTGTTGCCAAATCGAATGACACCACTGTGGAAACAAAAGCAAAGAGTTACCAAATCGAAACCACCACTGTAGAAGCCAACGCGAAGAGTTGCCACATCGAATGACAACACTGTCGAAAAAAACGTAAAGAGTTGCCAAATCGACTGACGCCACTGTCGAAACTAGCGAACAAACGCAAAGAGTTGCCAAATCGAATGACGCCACTGTCGAAACAAACGCAAAGAGTTGCCAAATCAAATGACACCACTGTCGAAACCAACGCAAAGAGTCGCCAAATCGAATGACACCACTGTCAAAACCAACGCAGAGAGTTGCCAAATCAAATGACACATCTGTTGAAACAAACGCAAAGAGTTGCACAATCGAAGTACACCACTTTCGAAACCAACTCAAAGAGTTGCCAAATCGACGACGCCACTGTTGACACCAACGCAAAGAGTAGGCACATCGCCGGCAATTGGGATCGAACTAAGCACCCGGCATTACGAAGCTAGGTGAGCAAACAGTCTGGACGATAATTAACGCACATAGAAACAGACATTTTCGAGACACATTGCCCAGTATTGTACATGTACAATGTTGTATCACAGGGCGAGTACTTCAATGAATACTTAAAGTAGATTTAGAAGTAGATTTTTTTGACGGGCACTCGTGGAAATGGAGAAAGGACTATAATGGAAAGATAACAAGCAATGAGTCGTGCTAACCTTTTTGTTTAGCCCTATCTTGTTTTTGCCAGGGGCCCTAAATATAGCCGGGCTTTAAACATGGCCTATCATGGCTAAACGGTGTTCCCAGGACCTCTCCACTGGTGTCCTTCATCCACATGGTGGCACTTTGTGTCACCGAGTGTTTATCGCTTGTGTGATGACCTTCCTACCAGTTAGTCGTGCTGATGGAATGAATACTGTCATAGTTGGTCAGCTGACCTAGTTTCAACTTCACATCAAACGAGGTACCCATACTTAGTTCCAATGCCGGCGACAGCTACACTGAATGCCCATTGTCATTCACGAAAATTTAAGACAGGCTACAGTCTCGGCAAAGGCAGTATCTCTCACACACACACACACACACACACACACACACACACACACACACACACACACACACACACACACACACACACATTAAATGGATCAGGCAGTTGTCAGAGATGTCAACACCAACAGTCCGCATTTAAAATGTCAGTGTATCCTCGATGGTAGTTATAACAAGTCGGCAGTTGCACATTTCCTAAATCTGAAGATTGACAAGCATTGCTTTAGATGCCACAGGTAGTTAGCATCCTTTGGATTATTTTTCTAGAGAATATAGGTGTACTGGGAAACAAACAACCAGAGAGATTGACTGGCTTTGCACCCCTGGTAATTTGATGCATGACAAGCTGCATCTTATTAAGACCATTTCGGTGCGACTGAACAGAGTTGTTGAATTGAGTCAAGAATTTACATCACAGCACTCGGATAATTCCCATGCATGCTCCGTCCTTATCTTTAGCAGCCAGCGCAGAGTTTTAATACTGATGGTGCCGGTAACAATCTGGTTATAAGTTCGTCTTGCCTTTCCTCTGAGTGTAGTGAGCCGGCAAGACCCTTTGGTTACCCACAGTGCCTCATTCTCTCTGCACACACGGTAGTACTCTAACCAACTCCTCTCCTCGCACAATATTCTCCAGCATGCATACTTTTCTTATTGTGTCTTCTGCTTGAGCCATCCACGTCCGCCCCCTTTTCAGCCTCTGACCCTTGCCTGCAGCCAAATCTTCATACAGAGGGTGTTCCCTGTCTGCAGCTACTCTGAGGTATGACTTAGCAGTGAATGTGCAGTGACGTCGATTGTGATAACAAAACACAAAATAACATTTTGTAGGAAGTCGGCATTCCGAAACCCAAGTTCAAGGTGTCTCCTTCGTGCCAAAGAACTGCATGGCTGTTGGGTGAACAGTCGTTAACGAAGGCAGTCAGGTCGTTGTAGGGGCGACGCCTGCTGGTGGATGTAATGTCCTAAGTCCCTTTCCCAGCTAATAGTGAGGGTACTGCTGGGTTTGACCATTTGTTAACCCCTCACATAATGCTTCAAGGCACAGTGGACACTAGGCACGACCATTTTTTTTTTTTTTTTTTAAGCCGTGGCAGTTCTGCCAGGCGGTGGCCGTTGCATTTTTGCTCCATTTGTAGACTGGAAGGATATAGTTTCGTCACCCAGCTTCTGAGTTGAGTGCATGGTGTGACACTGTGAGCTACGAGTGTTTTTCGTTGGCACAGGAGCGGAGCAACAATGGGGTGACCCGTTTGCTATGATGCTGAAACTAGGATTACCAGATTACCAGATGACTTAGCTAACAGCACCTTTAGCCTATCTGCAATAGTCGGCGATGCAAGGATGTATCTATGACTTAGCTTGCAGCACCTTTAGCCTATCTGCAATAGTCGGCAATGCAAGGATGTATCGCATGCAAACAGACAGAACAGTGTGGAGTTACATGAAGAACATTTTGGTCTAAACACAATGATACAGCTGGAGTTGACCAGGAGATGACTGAAACCCAAAAGGCAATGGAAGAAACATGATCGCTCACGCCAGTTGGTAAGGCACTTAATGTTGATGTCGACGACGACAACGACGATGATGATGATGATGAGTGTTTCCTCGTGTATCTTCTTCTTACAACATAATAATTGTTGGTGCTTTATTTGTATCCTACTTCAAACAGGGGAAATCCACAGGTCACGGAACAGTCTAATATTTCAGGGGGTGGTAGACAGACTGCATGCAGTCCTGAGAACTAGGCTGCATTCTTTTGTGGGACGTAGGTGGGTTGGGGTTATGGCCAGTTCTAGATGTTTTCGAGTCAATAAAAGCATCAGAAAGCCGGTAAACCATGTCTTACCACATACTGAAATGTCGGACTGATCTGTGACGTCATCTGTAGTAGGATATTATTAAAGAGCCAAAAAAAATTGTAATGCCATCATTAAAATGTGCATTGTCAGTGGTTTTTCTCATCAGGGAGAATCCCACATATTCGGTGAAACATTGTGAGATTTGACAGTGAAAACACCGGCACGCCTTTACCAAATACTAACCTGATTTAAAAGGCGACAACAAGTTCAGACAGAAATATAATGACGGCAAATGCATGTACTTTATTTTTAATTCAGCCCAGACAGAGGAAATCCAGGTGTTACCGGGAAAGACATATTATAGGAGTGTTGGGTTTAGAGTTAGGGTTAGAAGTTAGATCTAGGGTTAGAGTTAGAGTTAGGATTAGTCGGTGTCTCTGAGGCTGTCAGGACTGACAAAGATCCAACCCTAACCCCAACATCTTGAACTTTCCGGGGACCTCATGAACTCCCTGTGTTTAGGGTGAATAAAAAAAAAGTACCTGGTGTGATTATAAATTACCTAGGATCGAAAACCGATGATGTACTGGGCACATCATGAGGAGAAGGGACAGGGAATCCTTAAACAGGCACTCAAATAAGAAATAAATTGATTAGGGAAACAAGAACGTCCAAGAGAAACCATTTGATGAACGTTTTCTAGGAGAGGCCAAAGATGCTAGACCGGATTTCATCCATGATATTGCAAAGATTGCACACTATAGACGGGAATGGATGAATAGACTGCGAGTCGTTTGTAACAAACAATTAAAGACATGACAGAATGATGACAACTGGGGAAAAGCTAAAAGAAACAACAACAAAAGGTTTCTGAAAAGACAGAGAGGAAACAGGAAAAACGAAAATACAGTACAATTAATATCACTTCTAACGTTCTGACAACCGTGATACAGAAACTCGACAGCCTACAAATCAGTTCGTCTAGATCCTTCTCAAGATAGTCCGCGCATTTGAAGAAGAAGAAATAAAACAGAGAGAAACAACGGTAATATTTGTACCCTTAGAGACGGATTCTAAAACGGAACTTAAAAGTACAGAAGACTGGCAGGAGAAAGTGGTGATAACATATTTTCTTGTTGTCTAACAATAGCTATCTGTCGTTTGTTTGTTATATGATCTCAGTTTAGTTAATGGAAATGTCTGAGGTAGGTAGTGCTAAAACAATGCTTCTTACGCACTATGTCAGCATTCCTTAACTATGGGTCTGATTCGATTGGTTGCTAAAGGATCATCTCCACGCCATAGGCATATGCCCATCAGAGCATCAGTCTTCTTAAATAAATCACACATGAGTGCTGCATGGTCTTGAGGTGTGGTGTCCGTCTCGAGTGCTAGAGGTTCCCTGTTCAATCCCCGGTAAGGGCTGGTATATTTTCACGAGGACTTGGGCTTCTAGTATTTTCCTTTGGTCGCTGGGTATAGAGATCGGACGCCCGTGTGTATTGTTGCGCGCGTAAAAAATCCCTTGGCAGTTGGAAATCGAAAAGAGTAGCCAAACGGCGCTGCCCGGGCAAAATTTGAAGTTTAAAAATCTACCCAGAGTATTTCAGGATCCTGGCCGGTGCTACTGAGAGTAAGCTTCTTTGGACTCAGAAGTATGGGTTACTGCCCGTGTGCCATGATGTTGATACTTGTAGATAGTACGAAATAAATCACACAAGGTGAATTTTTACACGGTGCACGAAATCGTGAAAGCTGTCGCTCCTGTTTATGTTATTACATACATGTGACCCAGAGTGAAATTGTCAAGCCGCATATCTAGCGCTCTGAAGTTTGAGGGTTTATTTAACTGGTCGCAGCTTTCTGTTCTCTAGTCGAAATTTTGAGGATTTTCACTAGGATCGTCGTAGGATCTATGGATTTCGTGCTTTATGCGACACCCTCGGCAAGCGGCTAGTCGTTTGCACAGAGAAACATTAGATCTGCAACATCAAATTTAACAAATAAAATGTTATCTTCATTTGTTTTTATTTCTTTACTTGGTTGGCTAAGGTGGTGCACGAAACGTTTGCCCCATTTCGCTGGTCCGTGGGTGTAAACATGTCGAAGAACACCGTGCAGCCGATTCTGCCGTTTGGAGTTGGATGTAAACATGCTGAGGAACACTGTCCGTGCAGCAGATTCTGCCGTTTGGAGGCGGGCGAGGTTGGGTGGAGTATCCCCGCCTTGTTTCCGGGGCTACATTTAGAAAAACAAAAAATAGACCCATTGCTTTCCCTCTTTCTGCAAGCATGTCGTAGAATACGACTGATTAGGGATATTTCATTCAAAGTCGGAGTGCATCTGCATCGGAGAGGCAAGGTACCAACAGTTTGCATACAAATAAGTCACATCTGTAAAACAAATAAAAAGTAAAGGATCTTTTCTCACGCCTTTCAGGCACATTGGGTTAGAACTATATTTTATAAATCAAACGGCACTTAGTGGCTGATGTGGTGAGAATCACGCTGACCACCTTTACTTCACAGGACTGCACCTGGTACCCACTCAAGGCTGGGACGATCTGGACTGTAAAACGGATATGCAAGCAAAGACTCAAGTTCTGGATCAGAAGCCCTCTGAGTTCAGCTAATTTAATCACAGCACTCTATTACGAACAAAACACGAAACATTTCTACAAGCTCTTTATTTTTGTTACAGCAGGTGGATAGATCATTTCTCAGTTGCATCTGCCCAATACTGGGCTGTGCCTTATACCACACGTCCTTTACTGGGCCCTTCAATCGTTGCTATACCAGCTTGTTAATCAGTTCACAGACATTATAATAACTCTATTGAATAATAGCATCTTTTTACTATTGATCCCTCCCCCCCCCCCCCCCCCCCCCAACCCATCGTTGGTATGTCTAGCTTGCTACATCATTCCACACCTATAACAATAACAGTACTGAATTACAGCACATTTCAACACTGGGCCACCCCACCGTTGCTATAACTGCACATTTCACCACTGGGCCACCCCACCGTTGCTATAACTGCACATTTCACCACTGGGCCACCCCACCGTTGCTATAACTGCACATTTCACCACTGGGCCACCCCACCGTTGCTATAACTGCACATTTCACCACTGGGCCACCCCACCGTTGCTACAACAGCACATTTCACCACTGGGCCACCCCACCGTTGCTACAACAGCACATTTCACCACTGGGCCACCCCACCGTTGCTATAACTGCACATTTCACCACTGGGCCACGCCACAATTGCTATACCTAATTTGTTACATCATTCCATAAATGATAACTTTATTGAATAAAAGCATCTAACCCCTGTCCCATGACTTCACCAGCGTAATAAAGAATCGATTATATCATTCGTTAGGTTTTCAAAAAAATCACTATACTCAGTAATTGCATCTAAGTTCTACTGGGCCATTTTACCACTGATATATCCAGCTTGTTACATAAATCCATACCTATAAATATTTTTAACTATGAGATATCTCTACTGCAAGTTCAATTTATTAAGAGTATTGTTATATCAGTCTTGTTACATCATCTCAGCGCTATAACAAATAAGTATAGTTAATAGCTAAGCCTATCTATAACTATGTCACTTTCCGGATATTATATCCAACATTATATATCATGTTACTGTTATTACAGTAACCCTAGTAAACCATTGCATCATCCCATCAAAACTCACCCCATTAGCACTGTTCTAACTATATTGTAACAATAGGTAATTGTAACAATTGACCAAGCTGATCTATTTCATCAGCCCAGCAAAACCTTCACCACAACGGCTCTAACTATGCTTTTAGAATATACAACGGTTAAAACTAACTAAGTTGATCTATTGCATCAGTTGACTACTGAGCCATTCCTTCGTCATTAACCCACATTGGCTCATTATTGAGAATCCACAAAATTAAGTGACACAGAGTCAAGAAATTCAGAACCAGGCAAAGAAAAGCATAATAGTATTTAAAAATTAAATCAATCAACAACGTTCCTGACAATATCATCTTTGCTGTTTTTCCGGAGAGGATAATATTCGCACAACTGTTGCTGTTTGCTTCGTCCTGTTGTACTCCTCAATTGATCATGTCCTTAAACACTTGTCGTACTCTAATACAAAAATGTTACTGTATAATTAAAATAGGATTTCGTCTTTTTGTATTATCATCAAAGGATTTCGTTTATTTTGCACCGAAATTGTATACCAGGTTGACGCTTCTGCCTTTTATTTTTAAGTCTTAATGCATGAACACTCATTACGTTTGTCTGCGTGCGTACTGGTCTGAGCAGTGCAGGGTATATGTGTACTCCCAAACCTGGGCAAGTTACTTATCTTTGGACGTGTCCGAGTCCTTTCTCAACCGGCCTGAGGTAAAGAGCAACACATCATCAGTGGATGGGAAGTTGCGCTGGGTGTCAATGGACACAGCAGCGATGACAAACCTACACACCAGCATCAGAATGAAGACAATACTGAGGAAAAAGTATAGAAAACCTACTAATGCATTAGCTAGTTGAAACATATTACCTGTTCGCCAGTGAATATCCGGTTTAGCAGTGAGTAACATAAACGTAATTTTAAAAATGTAATACGCCAAAACATAAAATATATATCTAATAATTCAGTAAAACAAGTCTGCCAAATTTACCCAAAGACGTGGGGGAGAAAATGACCATTTATCATATTTTACGTAAATATGAAAAAGTGAATCGCTATTATTTCAGTTTTAATAAAATTTCCAAACAATCTTTGCACGAGTAGAATGTTTATCTGGGCTATTAAAGTATTTGGCTTTGTTTCAACAACGCTAAGGGAGTGAGTGAACCCCTTTTTTTTTAAAATTAACAACATTACGATGTAATCCCCGACGTTTGTATTTCTAGTCGATTTGCGATTTATTATTATAAATTATTTTGCCTGTGTATTACTGAGCAAATAATAACACTAAAATTGCTAATAAATGCTGTAATGAGATACTCAGTTCCGTTGGGCACTTGGATACCGCGCAGGTGATTACCATGGAAGTCAGGTAGCCGATAAAGGCAACGTACACAAACAGAACCGTGTAACATAAATACAGTAGGGCTGTCGGCACATCGTTTATTGATCTGGCATCGATCACCTCCTGCTGCAATTCTGCCTCTTCAGTTCTACTGTGTCCATCTCCTCGGTCCATCAAAGGACACTAATGGCATGAAGCCAACGGATTTGTGTGTGATGAAGTACTTCAAGATCACAACTTGAGTTTAAAAATGCAGTAGATTTGATCTTGGGTAGATATATCTCAGTGAAATGCAAAGTAATGCCTTATGTTTGCTAACAACTGTGCTTTTTGTAAGTACTTTCCTATCGCGTACATATGATATTTACTTAAAATAAGAACTTTCCTTGTCTTCCACAGGGAAATGACAATTTCCTAAAGCAAACACTTGTTCTATCACATACATATATGCAAACATGTGAAATATAAGTATACTCTTAACAAGTTATATGACAGTATCTTAATTCTACTACCTCCCTTAGCACATATAAAGTTCATAGTTTGTTAATAAACGTCCTTTCCGAACACACCTATGTGTAATAATAATAATTAAAAAAAAATATTTTACTAGCATTTATACAAATGACAGTTGGTTATTGTAATTACTTTCACAGAACACGTAAATATGGTAGTTTCTTAATACAAATACTTTCCTAGTACACATATGAACGACAATTTTTTAATTCGTAATCATATGGCAAATAAACAGTCAGTTGTATCTTAACATATTCAAAGCAAATTATTTATTACAACCGTTTTGTCGGTACATACTATGTCCCTCTAAAATGGAGCGCAACTGTACCAAATATAGTATCACGTAGGTGTTTTTACTGACAATCCCATTAAAACACCTAGTAACACTGTTCCCATGGCAAAACAAGCATCAGTTAGATTCTTTTGCGTGAAACACGTCACTATTAAATCTACATCAGTCCCCTTTTCCGCCGGTAAACTCAAACAGTACGTTTCATAGGCAGGCATATTTGTTTAGTGTGATTTCCCCTGGCTGTTTCACGTACAGAATGTGCCAGCTTTATGACCTTGTAGGAGCGAATACCAGCGTGCAAACACTGAATAATTAAATCATGTACAAAATGTACCATAACACACTGGCCTATAGACAGAATCAGCACCCGTTGACTTTACCTCTTGTCCCAACTATTTTCTCAAATAAGTGTGCCAGAATCTTTATTTTATAAGTTAAATATTGTTTACATTGTGTAATGCTTACATTTAAATGCTAGCGTTGGAATGTTTACGTACAACTTTAACTGTAAAATGACGCGCCTATCC
Organism: Candidula unifasciata; assembly: GCA_905116865.2. Lineage (NCBI taxonomy): Eukaryota > Metazoa > Mollusca > Gastropoda > Stylommatophora > Geomitridae > Candidula > Candidula unifasciata. The sequence continues at coordinate 812,551 of CAJHNH020005557.1, forward strand.
AACTGAATAACTGGAGACAGTAGCTTGAAATTTTACTCTGAATTTAGACAAATACAGAATGTTAACTAAATTACAGTTTTATACACACGGTTATAATTACAATTAGGTATCGATAATGACGTTAACACAACGCGTATTAATATTATGGGGATGGTGTAAAAAAGACTTTTAAATAGGTTTGCTTAATGTTAATGATCCTTGGGTACAGTTTTGAAAATCTGGTGGTGTTGTCACTGTATGGTACACTGAAACTTTGTCCTACACACTAGATCCCACCTCTCTGTATATTCCGTGAAAATTTTGGTTTTTATCACTATATATTTAGTTACATTTCCTAAAAGCCAGTACTTTTCTAACACTTTTACACAAACAGTTTCTTACTGCTTGCACACGTTATAAGTTTCTTACTTCTAGCGATGCTGAATTAGTTTCCTACTGCCGGCACTACTGTACTAGTTTCCTACTGCCTGAACTGCTTTACCTAACAAACTTTGGTTTTTATCTGAGACCATATACAACCATGTAGAACTAAATCATTGCACTTATTGTTGAGTCAGAACATTTAATAGTGGCACTTTCTGTTCAATCAAAGATGAAAATGTGGTACTTTATAAATGATTTCAACACCTTAATCTTTATAATTATTATACAGTTTCTAACAATTTATTTTCTGGTACTTTTTTAAATGCCATCTTTGCATCTAAATTAATTTCATTTCGATGCATTCTTATCAATTACTCCGTCTTTTGATGCAATATTACCACTTACATTGTGGTAGTGTTAATGCGTCCAAACAGCGAGAAAAACGAAGATGAGAAGTAATTTAAACTCCTCTAAATATAATGCAATCCAAATACTGAAATCGGTTCTAATAAAATCTTATCCCTTAAATTATAAGTTTGCCGTAGTTCTATCTAAAATATACAGTTAATGCAATTTTAGCACACAAACTGTACAATATACGCAATCGGGGCGATTCAGTGCAATTTTGGCACTTAAATGATAAACTTTAATACAATCATAGAACTTAAACCGTGGAGGAAACTCTAGCCCGGAAAAGACATCACCCAAAACAGATACTGTCCCAACACTTAAACTATATTAAAACGAAAATCAGCCCTGACCCTTCGAGTACACGCATCGACCTAACACCTAACCCGTGTGGAGTTTTGATTCCATTGACATTTAACCCGTGTGGAGTTTTGATTCCATTGACACTTAAAACCATCAGTATGTAATATTTTTGCAGTCAGACGCTATCCTCGCACCGAACGTAGTGTATATTTTAAAACAGATACCGCCACATCAATAATCTACAAGTTTCAAATTGCCGCCCCAGCATCAAACAACACGTTTCTGGTAACATTTAATACATGTTTTGCATCACCCCTTGGTACGGTAAATATCCCTGTTATAACTATTTCCACCTATTATTTACAGCTTTTTTTTAAACCTGAAACGAGCTCACAAGACTAAACTCTAATTCAAAGCTCACAAGACTAAACACTTTCTAATT
>CAJHNH020005557.1:819066-821566 GCA_905116865.2 Candidula unifasciata
ATAGCCAAATCACGCCAAATCGTTCTACCCTAGGCTATTGTATGCAGGTCTCCCCATGTCCTCCCCATGTTTTAAGTTCACCCTCCAGCTTCCTTCTCCGTGTGTTTTTGGTCTGCTTTTTTATATCTATGTTCCTGCGGGTTCCAGTACAAAGATATTCTATTTGTATTGTTCTCAGGTTTCGTTTGTGTTATCATCGTCTTGTCTTCACCTCTTAGTCCACTAGAACCTGTGTAGTGTTCTTTCCTAGAGTACAGTATTAGTAATTCTATCATATCAATTAATTATCTCTGCCGTGCGCAGGCACCAGGTAAAGAATGTTGTTTATAGTCTATTGGTAATTGCCTTAGTTGTTCTTCGTGTTTTCGCCCCATACAACAGTATAGATCTGACATTACAATTACAGATTTTAAGTTAAGCAATTACTTTTAATTTCTGTTGACCTCTAAAAATTTCTAAGTGCTATGAAAGCTCCTTTTGCCTTTTGAATTTGTACTTTAAAATCTCTATCAGTTCCCCAATCCATATCTACACTACTGAAGAAGGTGTATGATTCTACATCTTGGTGGGGATGCCATTAAGAGAAACCACATTACTGATTGCCTGGTTCTCATTCTCATTGTCTTCCCCTTATGGATTTATACACGTCTTTTCCTGCAATCTTGCTTACTTACTTACTTAGTTGCTCCTCTTCTGCCTTGAGGTGTAGAGATTTGCCAGAGAGATCGCCAGACTTCTCTATCAGCAGCTTTTAGTTTTTGCTGTGTTTCATTCTAGTCAGGGACTTTAGATGTTGTCTTCCCAGCGGACCCTGGGTCATCGTGGAGGTCTGGTTCCCTGGTTCTTAGCCTACCGTGGTGGCCTATTCTCTCCCATTCTGCATTCATTTCCGGATCTCGTAACAGCGACTGATCCAATCGGGTTTGTAAGGCCTGGGTTTCCAGATCCGGACATAATGTCTGGTTGCGAACTTTGTCCCTTCTTGCCACTCGGACCACCTTTCTCAGATATTTCATTTTTGAGGCCTGAAGCTGACTTCTGTGAGCTATTGTCACTGCCCATGACTCACACCCGTTGGTCGCACTGCCATATAAGCTGGACCTGTAAACAGTCATCTTCATCCTTTTGCCGGTTTTTTTTTTTGCTTGCTAAGAAACCCTCGGTATATGGCCTAGAAAGGTTTCCCTGCAGCTGCTTTTGCAATCTTGCATCAGGTATATTTAATTCATCTTGTATCCGATTCCGTGAATGATACAGAAGAGAAATATCACCAGCGAAGTCCAGGTCAAAAAGCAGCTTTTTTAGGGGTTAGTGATTGCTGTCTTAATAATCCAGTCTGTTTCCAGTAGATATAGGAGTGGTGTCAAATACAGTAATGATGAACAAATGATGCAGTAACAGTTGTCGGTACTGCGTTATGTTGCGTATCGCGGAAAACAAGCCCTGCGTCAAGTACTAATTGCTCTATATAATACGTAAAAAAGATCGTATACCCAACATCCCCCAGCGCAAGAAGAAGAATAATTACTTGCTTCTACAATAAATGACATGAGAAATGTTGCTGATACTACCAGCAAGTCTGATCCTATTTATCGCTGTCATTACTATACAGACAGACAGGTGCGCGCACTCTCACACACACAGAAAAAGAAGAAGTAGAAAAAAAAAAAATAGAAAGAAGAGAAAGAAAGAAAGTGGAAAGAAAGAAAGAAAGGTAGGAAAGAAAGAAAGAAGAAAAGAAAAGAAAGAAAGCAAAAGAAAGAGGGAAAGAGAAGAAAAGAAAGAAAGAAAGAAAAGAAAATGGATCGGAAGAAAAACAATAAGAAAGAAAAGAAAGAGAGAAGGAATAAAGAAAGAAAGAAAATAAGAAAAGAGAGGGAAAAAAAAAAACAAACAAACAAACAAACAAACAAAATAACGACAGAAAGAAGAAAGAACAGTAGAAAGAAAGAAAGAAGAAAGAAAGAGAAAGAAAGAAAGAAAAACAAAGACAAAGACAAACAGACAGAAAGAAAGACAGAAAGAAAGACAGAAAGCAAGACAGACAGGAAAGACAGACAGGCCACACGGACAGACAAGACAGACAGAAGGACAAGACAGCAAGGGACCAGTACAGACAGACAGACAGACAGAAGGAAAGAAGGAAAAGACAGACAGAGAAGAAGGAAGACAGAAAGAAAAGAAAGAAGGGAAAGAGAGAAAGGAAAGAAAGAGAAGAAAGAAAGAAAGAAAGAAAGAAAAAGAGAAGAAAGAGAGATAAGAAAGAAAAGAAAGAAAGAAATACAGAAGAACAGCAAAGATAAGAAGAAAAGAAGAAAAAGAAGGTAAGAAGAGAAGAAAGAAAAGAAAGAAGAAAGAAAGAAAAGAAGAAAAAAGGAAGAAAGAAACAGACAGAAAAGACAGACAGACAGAAAGAAAAAAACGGACGGACGGGAAGACAGACAGAAGACAGACAGACAGACAGGACGGACGGACAGACACACAGGACAGACAGACAGAC
>CAJHNH020005557.1:826566-909066 GCA_905116865.2 Candidula unifasciata
ACACACCTCCATGCCATGCAACAAGACTGTCAAGCATCTTATCTCGTTGTCTTCCTCTATCCCTCCTTCCACAGATCTTTCCAGTGGTCACAACATGTTCTATTTTCCCTCTTCTCATAACATACCCGAAAAATGATGACTGTCTCCTTCTGATGTCTGTGATAAGTTGTCTTCGGGCTCCCGCCTCTTTCAGAACCTCTTGGTTGCTCTTTTTGGCTGTCCAATGTATTCTAAGCATTCTTTTGTAAAACCACATCTCTGAGGCCTCTAGAAATTGTTTGGACTGCCTTCATGCACATCAAAGCGTGTCATTGTTCATATCTTTTGTCCATCGCTGAGCTGGATTCTTATTCCCCGGAAAGGTACCCTCCATTAAAGTTCTATCTAAATTCCCCGTGCGGATTGTGAGGCCCCATTGTGTGTGTGTGTGTGTCTGTGAAGGGGAGGCATAGCCACTTCCCTTTGTAAGCATGTCGCAAGAGTCGACTAATTATATATGTTTCCTATGAAGTCGGAGTGCATCTGCCTGTGATTCGAGGAACCAAAAGTCTGCATACAAATAAGCCACGTTTTTAAGAAGAATGTGCACGCAAAAACTCAAGTTCTGTAACAAGATCAACTAAACTTTCTACCGGAGTTTACGGTCTCTGAAGGGTCAGAACAAGGGCAGCTTTTTCTTTCTTTCTTCTTTTCTTTCTTTCTTTCTTTCTTTCTTTCTTTCTTTCTTTCTTTCTTTCTTTCTTTCTTTCTTTCTTTCTTTCTTTCTTTCTTTCTTTCTTTCTTTCTTTCTTTCTTTCTTTCTTTCTTTCTTTCTTTCTTTCTTTCTTTCTTTCTCATTCTTCTTTCTTCTTTCTTCTTTCTTTCTTCTTTTCTTTCTTTTCTTTCTTTCTTTCTTTCTTTCTTTCTTTCTTTCTTTCTTTCTTTCTTTCTTTCTTTCTTTCTTTCTTTCTTTCTTTTCTTTCTTTCTTTCTTTCTTTCTTTCTTCCTTCCTTCTTTCTTTCTTTCTTTCTTTCTTTCTTTCTTTTTTTTTTCTTTCTTTCTTTCTTTCTTTCTTTCTTCTTTCTTTCTTTCTTTCTTTCTTTCTCTTCTTTCTTTCTTTCTTTCTTTCTTTCTTTCTTTCTTTCTTTCTTTCTTTCTTTCTTTCTTGTCTATTTTCTATCTTTCTTTCTTTCTTTCTTTCTTTCTTTCTTTCTTTCTTTCTTTCTTTCTTTCTTTTCTTTCTTTCTTTCTTTCTTTCTTTCTTTCTTTCTTTCTTTTTTTTCTCATTCTTTCTGTTTTCTTTCTTTCTTTCTTTCTTTCTTTCTTTCTTTCTTTCTTTCTTTCTTTCTTCTTTCTTTCTTTCTTTCTTTCTTTCTTTCTTTCTTTCTTTCTTTCTTTCTTTCTTTCTTTCTTTCTGAACAGTGTTATCGACTAATATGGCCAAACTATTTTATTTTCTGATAAACACAGTGGTAGCTTTACTTAGGAACCGCTCTAATACAAACATTTCCAGATTCGAACAACATTCAGGAATTAATTAGGTTGTATAGTAGAAGTACTACTGCATACTTTGAGCCAACCTGCCTCTATTTTCAGATTCCTAGGAATGTATGTATCTTTTCTCTTCCTGGTTCTAGCTATTCTTTGAATTGTTCAGTAGCAAGAATCTTTTTCTTTTGTGTTTACTTTGATTATCTTTAATTGTTATCTTTTTAGGTCTACCTACAATGCCTTCATGATAGTCATCCTTTTGTGTCTACCTGCATTACCTTCATGATCGTCGTCCTTTTAGGTCTACCTGCATTACCTTCATGACCGTCATTCTTTTGTGTCTACCTACATTACCTTCATGATCGTCATCCTTTTGTGTACCTGCATTACCTTCATGATCGTCATCCTTTTGTGTCTACATGCATTAACTTCATGATCGTCATCCTTTTGTGTCTACATGCATTAACTTCATGATCGTCATCCTTTTGTGTCTACCTGCATTACCTTCTTAACTGTCATCCTTCTGTGTCTACATGCATTACCTTCATAATTGTCATCCTTTTGTGTCTACATGCATTACCTTCATGATTGTCATCCTTTTGTGTCTACATGCATTACCTTCATGATTGTCATCCTTTTGTGTCTGCATGCATTACCTTCATGAGCGTCATACTTTTGTGTCTACATGCATTACCTTCATGATTGTCATCCTTTTGTGTCTACCTGCATTACCTTCATGAGCGTCATTCTTTTGTGTCTACCTACATTACCTTCAAGATAGTCATCCTTTTGTGTCTACATGCATTAACTTCATGATCGTCATCCTTCAGTGTCTACCTGCATTACCTTCAAGATCGTCATCCTTTTGTGTCTACATGCATTAACTTCATGATTCGTCATCCTTTTGTGTCTACCTGCATTACCTTCATGATTGTCATCCTTTTGTGTCTACCTGCATTACCTTCATGATTGTCATCCTTTTGTGTCTACTATCATTACCTTCATGATTGTCATCCTTGTGTGCCTACATGCATTACCTTCATGAGCGTCATCCTTTTGTGTCTACCTGCATTACCTTCATGAGCGTCATCCTTTTCTGTCTACTCTCATTACCTTTATGAGCGTCATCATTTTGTGTCTACATGCATTACCTTCATGAGCGTCATCCTCTTGTGTCTACATGCATTACCTTCATGAGCGTCATCCTTTTGTGTCACATTACGTTACATGTGGCTCGCAATCTAGTCCTCAACACCTCTGTATTCACTGCAAACCCTTTAAAATCGTGAATGAAATCAGCCAAGCGCCTTTGCCCTCTCTCAACACATTCTGCATACAGTTTATCTTTGACGTCCTCTTTTTCTCAGTCCATTTACGTCTCTTCTCAGTGCCTGTTTATTCTACCTATACATTCTTATTTAATGTGCGTACCTGTGTTTCTTTAGCTTTCCGGATGCCCTCCACCTCCCATTTTTTCATGTGTAGATGTCTGTTCAATTGTGTATTATCCTGTACATATGCTTATTAATCTCAGTCAGTCAGTCAATTAGCTATTTCCTTAAATAACATCGCTCTCTTCACAGCACGCCGGAAAGCCTAGTTCTCTCTAATCACCGCTCCAGCCCTGTGTGCTTTCATGGCCAATGTATCTTCAATGTCTTGTGTCCAAGTTCACGGAGGTCTGTCTCTGCCTCGCTTTCCGACATCCTGCATCACGATTCTCTCCAAACCACCATGGCGCTTGTCATCGCCAAAACACCCTAGCTTCCGGGACAGGGTGCTGTTTATGAGCCAGTTCTCTTATTGGTCTACCTACTTTATCTGCCCATTTCCGGTCTGTTAAATTTACATGTTTAGCGTCAGAAGAAGCAAGGGAAGACAGGAAGATTTTACCAGAGTGTGTAAGATGATGGCACAGGTTAATGTCAAAAATAATTGATCGAGAATTGAGACGAATTAAGAACCGAAATGGTCCCTGGGACATCCCACGAAGAGCTCCATCGCCGTCTTCAGCAGTAAGCTCAGAGTTCAAAATCCAAAGTTATCAGGAACCGTATGTGTCCGTCTTGTTCTTCCCCTAAGTGTTGAGCGTCTTTCAGATCCCCTTGCTACCCCTTGCTGCACCATTCTCTACAAACCGTGATGGTCTGTTTGTTATTCCCCACTGTTGATCTTCTCCAATGTTCCCCGACAACAGCATCTAGCTGGTCATGCGTCAGTGTAAGATCAAATGGCGCATGACCAGGTAATCTGTCTGTCTGTTCGCTTCACAACACACCAACCTCCTATTAGGAAAATATCAAAAGGATGCTAACTGTCCGTGACCTCTGTATTTAGTATTAGCTGCTGTTGATAATGTTTGCTATTACTTGTTAACAAATATGTGATTAAAATAATGTATGTACATAAAGAAGACTGGTCAGTCAACTCCTTCTGTGTACGTTGAGCATGAAGACACTGAGATGGCTGCTGCATCGGAGCACGGAGCATGTATGGGTCGGATCGATGTGAGCTAGGATACCGATACGGACACATACACAAAAGTATGAAAAGAGAGAGAATAGAAGGGCAGAACATTAGCTCTTAACCGTTAAAAAATCAAGTTTGTTCTTTCGTTCGTTGGGTCGTTCTGGGCTGATCTGATACAAAAAAGCGAGACCAGAGATTTGTGAGAATAAGACACTGATTTGGAAGCTCTGGAGTTTTCTAGACGAGTGATGAGAGTACCCTGGACTGATCTAAAGAGTAATGAAGAAACACACTGGCTCACTAACAGAACTGATTGCCCACATCAGAAAGTGACAATCTACATTCTTTGGTCAAGTGATGAGAAGGAGAATACTGGAGTACTTATTGACGGTAGGAAAGTTGGAGGAGACGAGAGGCAGAGGGGGGCTGAGAGAACAGATTCTGGACAGTTTGACATCAAGGCATGGAAGATTCATCTGTGTCAGAGTTGACTAAAAGTACACGAGACAGAAGGTTGTGGATAGACACGACTACCAACGCCACACGGCATGGACTTTAAGAAGAAGCAGAAGAAGAAGAAGAAGAAGAAGAAGAAGAAGAAGAAGAAGAAGAAGAAGAAGAAGAAGAAGAAGAAGAAGAAGAAGAAGAAGAAGAAGAAGAAGAAGAAGAAGACGAAGAAGAAGAAGAAGAAGAAGAAGAAGAAGAGAAGAAAGAAAAAAGAAGAAGAAGAAGAAGAAGAAGAAGAAGAAGAAGAAGAAGAAGAAGAAGAAGAAGAAGAAGAAGAAGAAGAAGAAGAAGAAGAAGAAGAAGAAGAAGAAGAAGAAGAAGAAGAAGAAGAAGAAGAAGAAGAAGAAGAAGAAGGAAGAAGATATTTGCCTATTTTAACAATGCGGATCAGTTCAAACCAGACATCTATTCAACTGATGCTATCACTGTCAAAGCACTGAGTCCATCCCCTATTTTTAAAATACCTCTTCCACATGGTACATGAAAGACACTCCTGTCAAAAGTAATTCTTAGATATTAAAATGAAATATCTCTTCATTCATATATTCAATTATTCCTACCATTTAATGAGAACTAATCAGTCATTCCTTCTAAAAGATAGTAAAATGTACTTACACAATACTGATACAGAATGGAGTGATTAGACTGATGGCATTGTTCCTTTGTTGTCGGCCCATACATGGACTGTGGTATGTAAGTTTTTTGGACAGCGTCATAAGCCGACTGCATGTTCTGTACTTGTGCTGCCCAGTGCTTGGTTTGTTTTCCATAAATGGTGTGCAGTTCTAAGTTGAATATCAGCCTGGCACATTCACATGGACGAAAAAGAGGAGAAATACTGGCATACTGAAAGACCTGAACATCAAGGCCATTATTTCAAGGGGTGCAAGTGTGCTGTTGTGTGGTGCTGTTTCTGAGTGTTCATCTAGTGTATTCTAACCCTAACCCTAACCCTAACCCTAACCCTAAACTTGGCTGTAGATAAATCGCGAGAAACTACAACCTGAAAACCCTAGAATTTATTGGGAATGTCTTCCGTGACGTAGTCGTGACGTCAGGGGTAAGTTATAAATTAAGTACCGGAAAATTTCCTAAAAAACTGTACCCTGTCTCGGAAGCTGAAATATTTTAATCATATCAAGCGCCACGACGGATTAAAAAAAAATATAGCAGAAGGCATGGTACCAGGAAAAGGGGGGGGGGGGCAGGGGCCGACCGACACGAAGATGGGCACAGAATATAAATGACTTCTTGAGTGTGAAAGTTCATGAGTTTCTTTCAGGCAGACCGTGATGACTGCGACGTTTTGCAAAGGACCTGCGACATGATGATGATGACGACATTCACATGCTATTCTTCCTCACTTCCAGGGAGGCATAAGGTTCTGCTTCTTGCTCTTCTGGCCACCCCAACCCTAGACACATCGTGGTGTTGTAGAGTTGCTCCGATGTCATCTTTAAATATTGTTTTTGGTCTACCTTGTACTCTACATACTTCTCTTTCAGTGTACGCCTTGCCTTGTATGGCGTCACAGGGCATTCTTTCATGTGTGCAAATCATTTGATCTGTTGTCTGTATCATTTAAAACTGGTTGTGTGCCGATTGTATCCTCTTATGATCGCATTTCTTATTTTATCTAATTTTTTTTTTTTTTTTTTTTTGGGTAACTCCCTGAGCCCTTCTCAGACATCTCATTTCTATGGTTACCAGGATATTTTGCCACGCCTGTATTTAAAAGGCACAATTGTGACTCAGTCCTTTATTCATTCAGTCAACTGTTGCCCATTTCTGTGCCTTTTTAGGTGGGGTGCAAAAGGGGGGGGGGAGTCCATGTTCACATCTGCTTAGAATGTGGCCATTAAACCACCATCTAATATACCCAGTAACAGTGGATACTGACCATTTTTCAGAAATGTCTTTGATTTCCCCACTGTCATGAGACGATGATGTCACATGTCTGTATTAGGCTTCACCTAATAATTATAAACACTTTCCAATGCTTTAATGGTGAGCTGGCAGCTCGTATTGGTCTAGAAGGTAATCCGTAGCTCCAACAACCATCCAACACTCCTTCAGTGATGAGGCGACTCAAATCTTGGCTTAGCAGAATTCTCAAAGATACTCCTGGGCACAACTTGGCCAGACTTCCTCACCACTAAATTACTCCCAGACGAGATATGATCTCGATACCAGAAAAAACAAAGACAGTATCAATAGGAATATAATGTGGCAACAATACATCCAGACACATAACGCAAGTGAACTGTGAAACACCAGACACCAACAAAAGTAAGTTCCATTTAACAAAGCATGATGTAATAATTGCAAACAATTGTAAAAACTCTTAACGGAATAATATTGAATAATGACAAACAGAATAGCAGCATGTTACCAAGATACACATTAGTCAATGACTCCTAATCTGCCAAGGGCTACTGTATAGGTCATTACTGCACTGATTGTGTTAACAGGGTAAAAGTAACTCTGGGCACTTAGCGTCAAGGTGCCGGTACCCTCGCTTGCACGAATAGTATGCTTATCTGCAGCGATGGCCCGGCTTTTCTCCTCAGTCGATGTGGATAAATTCACCAGTAACGGTTTTTATATGATGTTCGTAGACAGTTCTTGAACACAATGGTAACTGGATATACATGCTCCTTTGATCAATCAATCAATCAGGTGCCGTCTCCACAATGAAGGTTGGCTGCAATGGATCTCCAACAAGCCCTGTCTCTTGCCCTTGATGTACACTCACTCATACTGCTGTTCGTCCATCTCTTGATGTTATCCTCCCACTTGTAGAGCTGTCTGCCTTTTGCTCGCCTACCTTGAACCTTTCCCTCTAGGATGATCTTTACAATACTGTTATGTCTTTTAATGTGGCCAAAATATTTCACTTGTCTCTTTTTTATTTCACCTAGCAACTCTCTTTTTATTCTCAATTTCCTCAGTACCTCTGTATTTGATAGCTTTTGTTTCCATGAAATACGACCTAATCTTCTGTATATCCACATATCCAAAGAATTGATACGATTTTCCAGTTGTTTGTTCATTGTCCATGGCTCTGTGCCATACAGTAAGGTTGGGAATACATAACATTTGACAATTCTCATTTTTAATGTATTGCTTATTTCTCTTGATGTCAGTAACTTTTGCATGTTGTTGAAAATGTTTTTGGCCATCCCTATTCTTTTTTTGACTTCTGTTTCACTTCTGCCGTCACATGTTATTACTTGCCCAAGATATAAGAAATTGTTAATTAACTTGTTCCAATTTCACCCCGTTCACTGTGATATTCATTGCTAGCTGATTATTTTCTTTGCTAAATATCATGGTTTTTGTCTTTTTCAAATTTATATCTAATCCAAATTCTGCACTTCTTCTGTTTACTTGCTCCACCAGGTCTTGCAACTCCTGCTCACTCTCTGCTAGCAACACTGTGTCGTCAGCATATCTTAGATTGTTTATTATTCTACCATTGATGTGCAGTCCTGGTAATTCTACAATTTCTTTAAAAATGGTTTCTGTACATAAGTTGAGAAGGCTAGGCGACAGCACACATCCTTGTCTTACTCCTCTCTTGTCTCTATCTGGGGTAAGCAGATGTTGTCATATCTTACTGTTGCCTCTTGCTCCCAGTATAAGTTTCTAATAAGTCTGATATCCTTTCCATCTAGTCCTATGTTTTGAAGAGCTGCAATTAGTTGTTCATGTTGCACTCTGTCGAAAGCTTTTTTGTAATCTATAAAACATGCATAAATATTTTTCTGAACTTCTATATATTTTTCAGTCAGCATCTTTAGACAAATTATGGCCTCTCGAGTACCACTGTTTTTACGGAATCCAAATTGCTCTTCAGAAACTTCTTTCTCTATTTTATCTTGAATTCTTGCTTCAAGAGTAACTTAGTTATGTGACTCATTAGGCTAATAGTTCTGTAATCTTCACAATCAACAGCTTTTGATTTCTTGGGTAGTGTGATAAAAACAGATGTTTTCATGTCCCTGGGAATGTACCCATAGTTATAAATGTCATTGCATATTTCTGTGATAGTATCAATTCCAAAAGTAGATAATGATTTTAACATTTCTGCAGTTATGTTGTCTGGACCTGCAGCTTTTCCCTGCTTCATCTGTTTAATGGCTTTCTCTACTTCAGACTTTAAAATGTTTGATCCCTCTTGAATATTATGGATTGGCGGTTTGTCACCTCTGTTGTCCCAAAACAGGTCTTCTGTGTATTCAGTCCATCTTTTTATTATATCTTTCTTATCAACAATAATTTTTCCATCCTTCCCCCTAATACAACCATTTCCTGTTAAATGTTTTTCCTTGTTTGTAAGTTTTCTTATATTTGCATGTATTTCCTTGGTTCTGTGTTTTATTTCAAGATCCTCTATTTCTTTGCATTTTAACTGAATCCATGTTTCCTTAGCAGTTCGACACATATTTCGTATTTCTGTGTCTATTAATGAATATTCTGGAGTGGTTTTTTTTTTTTTTTTTTTTTTTGCTTTCTTCCTTTGTGTCATTTTGTTAATAATTTCCCCAGTCATCCATACTTGATTTTTCTTGTTTTCTTTCACTGGTAAGATGGCATTAGCTGTTTCTATACTAGTTTTGAAACATTCCCATTTTGTATTAATTTTGTCCTCTGGATTCTCCCGTCGATATTGTTCCATGCTTTCAACTATTAATCTGTCATATTTATTTTTAACCTCCACTAGGTACTGCTGGCTTATTTCTGGCTGTTTCAAAGCTTGTATGTCTATGTGGGGTGACCTTTGCGTTTTTATTCCTGCGTTTCTAAGTTGTATTTTTATTACCACAGGGTTGTGATCTGAATTTATATCCGCACCTGCGTATGTTTTGGCGTTCTTTATGTTGTTTTTGAATCTGTCTCTAATCATTACATAATCAATTTGGTTTCTATATATATATCTCCTGGACTCTTCCACGTAAACAGTTTTCTAGGTGGATGTTGAAAAAATGTATTACAGATAATGAGTTGGTTCTCTTCGCAAAACTGTATCAATCTGTCTCCTCTGTCATTCCTTGATCCCATGCCAAATTGTCATGGTTGGATTTTATTATCCTGATACAGCTGCCAAAGAGGTCAGTATATCTCACATGCTCTTATGAAGTTCTCTGGTGAAACAGCGACTTTCTAACAAAATATGAATGCAAGCTAACATAAAAGGCGTTTACACTCTGCTGGCTTCGGGAGCTGAATCTCAGACGAGGCGTCCGATTCAAAATTCTCCCAATCCAAAAAGTGGGAAGACCTTCCTCCACGTAACAATCGGTAGTTCGTCCTATGCCTGCTGATTGTTCTGTAGCTGAGTGTCGCTAAAATTATGACTTTTCTAGTGGATATGTAAGTGTGTTCAAATTTCCTTCGGATTTTCTTTTAAGAGACAAATGGCTGAAAAAATTCCACGACTCCTGGGAAAACCAGTGTAGTATGTGTGAAACATTTTCCTACCTCAAATATTATTGTGTCTGATGAATACATATAATCGAGCATTTACTCCCAAGAAAGAATACCGCTATGTGAACCAGCGTCATTGCATACGGTTACAAGCCATAAGTGCTCTGCCACCAGTACGGACAGCTGATAAGAATTGTCCGCCGGTGTCGCCCTCGCATGTAACTCTGTAGCTACAGCGACGTTCCTCCATTCACCCCAGAGTGTCAACTCTGGTACCCATTTCCTAGAGGCTGGGTGAACCCCGGGAACCGCCCGGTTTCGAACACCGACCGTGGGCTGCAGCGAGTCGCAACTGGATTTGAAAGCGAGCCTCTAATCGACTGCGCTAACGCGGCGCTCTTCTGAGAGAGGAACGTGTAACATATTAATGCTAATGTAAACGAATGGCTGTCCTCAGATATCATTACAGATTTCAAAGATCTGAAGTCACAGATAGGAAACAAACTGGAAGGACAGTGTGAAAAAAAAAATGGAAAAAAAACTTCTGTAGATGGAGTTTTAGCATGTATTGTTTTGTATGTCATTACCATACTATCAGACTCTGCATCATCCATAAGTGTCAGCATAAAGGTCTTACTTGATTTGACTATACAAGTCTTTGTTCAAAATAAGAAGGTTAAAGACAAAGGCCTTAAATGGATTGTAGACAGCAATAAATTTGTGAGATGGTCACAGTCTGAAAATCTTGTAATTCATTACAATGCCTGGGATTACAGCAAAATGCAATGCCAAAATAGCTTCACAGATTTAGTGGGAGAAGCAGAAAGTATATTAAAGAATGTTGTAGAGCATAAAGTGGACTTCTAATGGAACAGCTGATGCAGTAACTGACACACAAGTAAACTTTCTTGCAGAGCAGCTGCAACTGTTAACTGTGTTAAAAAACAGAAGGCGTTATAGTTGTAGTTGTATGTTTCGCGTTGATGCTGTTAATTAAATCTCTAACATGCTACCGGTTTATGAGAAAATCTCGTATGCTGTGCCTGTCCCATCAAAGAACACTGCTAATTTAATTACACAGTTGTCATTGTCTACTCACATTGGCAGCACCTCACAGTACTTGCAATTTAAACAAGACAAACGGACAGAGCTAGGAAAGATTGTAGTGGTTCAGATGGATGAAATATATGTTAAATCTGCAGTTACCTACTCTGGGGGAAAAATATTTGGCAATGTAGACAATTGTCACGATACGATCTCAGTGGTTCCAGAAGTTAGTACTTGTAAAAAGTTCTTCTGGTTCTAAAGAGACAGGATTATATTTACTCTGCCCTTTACCCTAATATTACTTTAAACCGCACGGATTTAAATGTTTCCAGTCCTTAGTCCAGACAAAGCGACTGAGACTTGGGTAATGTTACGCAATTACACCGGGGCTAGAGAATTTCCTTTCATACGCCAGTGTCAGAATGTTAACTCCTGACCAGACTGTAGAAATTGAGTGCACGTTAGATATTGTGGAGCCAGAGGTTGGAGTTTCGCAAGTCAGTGTAATTCTTGGCAGAACAGGTGTTTGGCAATTAGGAATGTTTGATCTGGGTCACGGAGGAAACACAATGGCTTCACGGACCGTTTTCACACCGGCTAGTTAGATTCGGTGTAAACTAGATTGGGTCACTTAAGAATGTTCGCTCTAGGGACATCAGTCCACAATTGACTGACAGGCCACTTGTTAGCTAATTTGATCTGATAAGTACTCCGGAGGCGGGGCTTAAGTCATCGTCTTGAGGGTTGGGTAGAACCGAGGAAAGGGAGGAGTTTAATTTGGACAATAGATTGATACTTATACTTCGAGCCTGTGGAATTACCGTCATTAATCGCAGCCTGCCGGCAAACAAACACAGATCGACCTAAAAGGTAAATTTTACGGTCGCATTCTGTTTTGGCGATTGATGGAAAGTTCCCAGGTAAGAGAAAATATTAATTTTAATCTTGTATACATAGGTTAGGGAGTTAAGCTTAGTCTATACTACCTTTTCCTAATTTGTCTGCACATTCTGCTTGAAATAGTTCTTTGTGAGTATTCAGTATCTCAAGTTAGGGAACTGCTAAACTATTCCCTATTTCTTGTATGTTTGTGTCACATGTTTTTTCAGTGTAATGTTTTTCATGTGTATAAAATAAGATGTGAACAATGACATTTGCTATAATGAAATGTAATTATATTGTTTCCACCATCTACCACAAATATGAGTTTGGACTGTGGGAAATGATGCCCAAATATGTGCAGGGATGCTGCTACGTTTGTGTGCCCACCATGTGCTCACTTAATGTGTTCGCCTACACAGGGGATTGATAACCCCAGGGGAAGAATGATGGGTGTATAGAATTCACTGCCACTGAAAGATAATATTCAGGACAGCGTGCACCTATAAAGTGTTGGAGTTTTCAGCACATAACCTGCTCCACGTGGTCATGTAATATCAATGTCAGCCAGTTGGAAGTCTGAGTGATGACAGACAACAGACTTAGAAAGTCAACTATCATGACATAGCATGAAGAGGGAAGTCAGGATATGTGTCGTCCATGTAAGACAAAAGACCTTCAGACTAGACTGGAGAGAATGTGGAATATGAGGAGTGATGGGATATATTTTATTCTTATATGTTATATTAATTGATACATGTATTCTTAGTGTAAGTCAAGATACTACACGTATGTGTTTCGTTTCCATGATTACAGCGCCCATGTGACGATCAGTCCATGAAAGAGACTACATTGTGTTAGACTCGGCCAGCTGGGAACGAGGTGGAGAACGAGGTGGAGAACGATGTGGAGAACGAGGTGGGGATGAAGTGGAGAATAAGCTGAAACAGGCAGACAACAGGAAAGGAAGAGTTGGACAAGCTTGACAGTTCCTCACGGCTGTCAGAGGCTTATAAGCTAAGTTAACATCTTTAAAGGGTAATATTACCATCATCATCAATACAACTCTAAACCCGAGCTGTTTTTCTCTGCTCGCTGAAGCTTATCACTATCATCAAATTAACCAGTCACTGTTTGTGTAAATCAACAAACTGGGAATATCATTGTCAGTAAATAAAGCTGTATGTCAAGTTTTATCCTGCATCAGTTTTTGTAATTCCACGTGTATTCAGTCTTACCTGTTTAATTAAACTGTTCGGATAGAATAACATTTGGTGGGAGCTCAAATAATATAATAATTCTTTAATTATTCATAATAACACCGGGAGAAGGTAGATGACGGAGGAATCATTTGCCCTGTCTAATAATTCATTTAATATAATGCTATAGACATCTAAAATTCCTTGCCTTCTCTTGTGGGTACCAAGTTCAGCTAATGTTAATGTACTTAACGAGCCAATATGGCTGTTTTCTTGGGTATCCAGGACTTTGTCTGAGAGCAACATAGCTCAGATTTTAGTTCGGTACATTTGGTGGAAGGAATGTGTTGAGAGGAACATCCCTACTCAACATTATAAAACATTTAAACCACGCGTCACGTCACAACAATGCAAAAGAAGCAGCAGCAACGGTGCAGGCTTTCCTCATATCTTCAATTTTTGGGAGCTACCAGGAAATTTTAGAACTTTCACCTGTGAACATAATGTCATCTCAGGATCTGCGTTTAAAATTACTCCACTGTATCCACTTTATACAGGAGTGTGGCTACACAGTAGTTGTTGTAACTGCTGATAATAGTGCCGTTAATCACAGAGTTTACACTGAACTGCTGAAACCAAGCCAGAACACAGATTTTGCTGATAAAAGAAAAACATTTTTACTGCATGATTCTGTACACTTGCTAAAATGCATTTGGAGGAACTGGATCAACCAGAAGGACACAGACCAGACATTTACTTATCCTTTAATAACTGGAAAAATGCTAAACGCCTGTGATACTGATAGGGCTACAGAAGCTAACTTTTCTCATTTAAAGAAACTGTATTATAGTGAGCAAAAGAATATAGCAAAGTTAGCACCTAAACTTTCCCTCAAAGCCATCTATCTCTCCAGCATGGACAGACAAAACGGTCTTCTTGCTTTGGCAGTTTCTAATACAATGTTGCTGCTCATCGTCTAGTGGGCAGAAATAAAACAGCAGATTTTATTGAAGCCATCCTTAGATGGTGGCATATTGGTAATGTGAAAAGTAAATGTGTAGGTAAAAAGACACTGAACTCATTCTGAAAACCTATACTGTCAAATGATGATGAACAAGTACATTATCTTAACCTGATGCCCGGGCCAATTTTTTTTTGTTTACCCAAAGTTTGAAGCTGAGTGAATCTTAGTGTTTCCATCTGTTTACATTAATCTTTAAGAAATCTGCTCAAAGTCTACATGAATTTTGCTGTCTCCTTCGTTGTGTCCTTCAACTGCATACCTTATCCTTAAAAAAATTAAAATGCGATAAACGAAAACAAAATACATGCACTTTTGTCTGATTGTTTTGTTAAATTTACCAGCTTTTGCGTTCCTGGAGATTTGAGAATTCACTTGTGCAACAAAATGGTGGTTGTTGCCTGTGTGTGTGTGATTACTCAAACAGAGACGGGGAATTTCTCTGTTTGCTGCAACATAATATCTCGCGGGAGGCTTGATCAAAATGTCGTTTGTTTCGTGAATGATGTTGCGAGTGGCAAGTTAGACTTTTGTGTTGATAAAACAGATGGTGATGTCTCAATGGCTGAGGTTTAAAAAAGCTGAACATATTGCCAAGACAGGTTAAATCGAAAAATAATATAAGCTGTCTATGTCTGTGGCCATCTATTATTTGTCAGGCTCTGGAAGTGCTATGCAGGTGCCGCTATTCAGAAATCATCGATGGGTCTCGCACCTCTTGTAATTTCTAAGTGACTGGGGCTCGAGAGACTAAAGCCTTGTTTAATTACACAATAATAATTAATAATGTGCTGAATGGCAAACAAACATAATGCGATATATATTTCAAACAATATAAACTGCATAAACAAATACGTAAAATGAGAATTCTATACGTGGATTGGGGGTGGGGATGGGGTGGTGGGGGCGGGGTAGCCGCCTCTTTGCAACATTTTTAGGTCAATGGGTAGGTGGGCTCAGTTCCTTCCACACTGAGTGGCCTCAAGGTGCTTGAGCTCCAAGGTTCCATCACCTGTGGTTCGTGTTTGTGTCCAGCTTTTTGTTGGTTTTTTTTTTTTAACTGTATGAATAACTTAAGCCCAACCATCAACCTTTCGGGGGGGGGGGGGGGGGGGGGGGGGGGGGGGGGTGGGGTTGGGGGGGGGGGGGGGGGGGGGGGGGGGGGGGGGGGGGGGGGGGGGGACAACGAGCCAGTTAGCGAGGTAATGATCCTCTAACCAACATTTTAAAAAACCTGACAGCTGGTGCCTCGATTAGAGTGTAACACAGCACGAAACGTATCTGTAGAAGTCTTTATCAACGGAAATAAACGTTATCTCTGAGCAAGGCCGATCCAAAATCACTTGTCTGCTTGCTGGTTTTGAAGTCACTGTTGGTCTTACTGGTTTTGGCAGCAACCGTTTTTGTTCTAGAACTTTTTTGAGGCTCAGGCAACTTGTATTGGAGAGTAATGACTGTCTGGGTCAGAGGCGGTTGTCATACGTCATACCTGTCTGGGACAGGGGAAGGTTACGTACAGTAACTACTGGGGAGAGGGCACTAAAAACTGCCTTTGACCGGAGAAGGTCATGTAATAGTGACGGGGAAAAATGGATAGTGTCATAACAGTCTGGGACAGGAGAAAGTAAGTAACAACCGTGAGAAGAGTGCATTTTCGTAACAGCTGTCTTGGACAGGAGAATGTCAAAATATAGCCTGGCGAACAATGGATGACTGTAACAATAAACTGAACAAGGAGAAGGTCAAATTATAACTATCGAAGAGAGGGTAGATGCAAGAAGTACCTATAATAGGAGGTGAGATAATAACAAGTTGAAATTTTGAATGAGTGAGAGTCTATAAAGCAGACAGGGGGGCATTCTTAACTACGGAAAGGTGGATAAATGTGGACAATTACTCTCAACTTGAGAAAAATAGGTCAAATTATAACTCTCGAAAAGTGGGTTGATGTAACAATCGTTTCGAAATTAATAGCATGATAAGAGAACGAGAAAACGGGAGAAAAGTCTTTTGCAAATATATAGGAAATCGGGACTCGAAAGTTTAATGCCTTTGTGTCAAACATTTCAATGTACAACAGGAAACTTAAGTCTTCACTTCCGTGTGATCCCAGTGCTAACTGTTGTGAGAATTGGAAATCATCAGTAATCGATAAGAAACTGGTCGCTTTCGAAATAGTGCCTAATATAGAATGCTCAGGTCCAATACATCTATATAGACAAACAAAAATATGTGCGCTTGTATTAGGCGTGATTACAATCGCCCAATATCACATCTTCCCCACATCACAAAAAGAAACTGCTGGGTCGGCTGGTGGCAAGAACCTATACTACACCTTTTAAGATGTTAGTTAGTCCCAATGGATTTTAATTTATCAGAGTCGACGTCCCTGCGCACTGGTCATTCCCATACGTGCTCAGTCCTCTGACACAGCAGCCACTGCAAGGTACCTGAACTGATTGTTCCAATGAGGTAAGGGTTATAATATAAAATAAATATATAAATAAATCTAGTCCGCACAGTATATATAATTAATCGTAAACAGGAACTAGGCAGTCGGGTAGAACGACGATCTATTAGACGCTATCTCCATACCTCATTGCCATTCATCAGTCAGCCTGTCCTGTACATAACGTCATCCTCTTATGGCACGCTTGAAAGTCTGTTTATCTCTAGCCTGTTCTCCAGCCCTGTGTGCTTTCATAGCCAATGCATCTTCAGTGCCCTGTATCCACATTCAAGGATGTCTGCCTCTACATCTTTGTCCGGAAACTATACCCTCCATCATCGTTCTCGCCATGTCATCATGACGTTAAACATAGCCCCAATAGCCCAGCTTTCGGGAAAGGGGGGGGGGCATGATGCTGTTTTTGAGTCAATCTCGACTGATGCTGTTTTTGAGTCAATCTCGGCTGATGCTGTTTTTGAGTCAATCTCGGCTGATGCTGTTTTGAGTTCAGTCTCGTTGCTGATGCTGTTTTTGAGTTCAGTCTCGGCTGATGCTGTTTTTTGAGTCAATCTCGGCTGATGCTATTTTTGAGTCAATCTCGGCTGATGCTGTTTTGAGTTCAGTCTCGTTGCTGATGCTGTTTTTGAGTCAATCTCGGCTGATGCTGTTTTGAGTTCAGTCTTGTTGCTGATGCTGTTTTTGAGTTCAATCTCGGCTGATGCTGTTTTTTGAGTCAATCTCGGCTGATGCTATTTTTGAGTCAATCTCGGCTGATGCTGTTTTGAGTTCAGTCTCGTTGCTGATGCTGTTTTTGAGTCAATCTCGGCTGATGCTGTTTTTGAGTCAATCTCGGCTGATGCTGTTTTGAGTTCAGTCTCGTTGCTGATGCTGTTTTTGAGTTCAATCTCGGCTGATGCTGTTTTTGAGCCAATCTCGGCTGATACTGTTTTTGAGTTCAATCTCGGCTGATGCTGTTTTTGAGCCAATCTCGGCTGATACTGTTTTTGAGTTCAATCTCGGCTGATGCTGTTTTTGAGTCAATCTAGTTGCTTATGCTGTTTCTGAGTTCAGTCTCGCTGCTGATGCTGTTGTTGATTCAGTCTCGTTGCTGATGTTGTTTTTGAGTTCAATCTCGGCTGGTTCTTTTTTTTTTTTTTTTTTTTTTGAGTTCAATCTCGTTGCTCATGCTGTTGTTGAGTTCAGTCTCGTTGCTGATGCTGTTGTTGAGTTCAGTCTCGTTGCTGATGCTGTTTTTGAGTTCAGTCTCGTTGCTGATGCTGTTGTTGAGTTCAGTCTCGTTGCTAATGCTATTTTTAAGTCAATCTCCTCGTTGCTCAGATCATTTTGGATGTCGGAGTGTGTCTTTTTCTTTGTCTAAGGCGTTCTAACAATTTTCTTAAGCAGTTAAGCTCATTGTCACTGTCACTACCCTGTCCCATTTACTTTCATGTTCAACACCCAGGGTAAGGATGAGGCGGATATACAATCAGACGGTTACTGTTACCATCGGAGTTGGAACTCTTCGCTTGCTGCTGAAGATTAGGACTGAGTACTTATGGGAGTGTCCCGAGTTCTGTGGTGTCGATTCCGAATTCAACATATACTTTAATATTGCATTTAGACACGAACATTTTCTTTGTAATTATTGCATAGACGACAGGGTGGCTTATTGATGCACCAAAACCAACTCGGTCGCCGGGCTGAAAGTGGTTGGGTCATAGCATCGTTACTGCGAGAGCATCCTCTTCAGAACTAAAGGGCGGCGAGCAGTTTCTAGCCAAAAATATGGTGCAAATAATCTAGACACAATATTACCAAAAGCTATCCATCTGGGGAATGCTGAATAAACTTGATCCCTTTTCAAATCAACAACTGTAATTCTTCTTCTTCTGTTTTCCGCTATTCAAACTTAAATTAGCCTTCGTAATTATTATATGTTTACCCTAACTTAAGGACTGCCTAACGTAACGCAGGGGGAGTTGGAGGGGCAGGGGGGCTAAACTACCTTATGATTTCGGGAAGGGGGAGGGGGCGTGCTCAGCGCACCTTAGCATCTTGGTTCAGCTGCTCATGACAAAAGTGAGGCCAATTGAAACAGAATATTAGACGGCCTGATTCTTAATTAACCCATTGACAATAAAAGTTCTGTCCTCCGCTCTTACTTGTGAAAAAAAGGGATCCGACCTGTGCCTAGACATAGACACTAACCAGTGCTTTGTTGAGCTTACCTCGAGCAAGTAAGAAAGAAATATGATGCTCGAGGTAGAAAACTGTTTTCCCCATTGTTTCAGTTGGCAGCGAATTTGATGTGTGAATCCCAATAGTTTTTCAGAAAGGTTATTACAATGGTGTTAATGTGCTTCCCTCCCTTCAACGCTCAGGATGTCGCTTGCATTACACAGTTGACCTTTCTTAGATTCTGCATAGCTGCCGACCTTGACCCTTTCCCTTTAAATGACGCAAGGATTTCCCAATATATATATATACTGTTTTTCTCATCCTTCTTAGGATGAAATTTTTCGTTATTTGAAGCCCTACTCTGGCTTTTGCCAGGGGCCGCAGTATAGCCTGGCCATAAATGTGGCCAAAAGGCTGAACGCCGTTTCTGGGACCTCTCCACGGTGATCCTCACCCACATGGTGGCATATTGTTGTCATCGGGTGTTTATCGCTTGTGTGAAGTCCTGGTGGGGTAGAGAGTCAGTCAGTCAGCCCAATATATGTTCACTGACTGTTGGCGATTTATGGTTACCTATTAACAAATCAAGATTCGCAAAGCTGTATTTTATACATTTTGATATGTAGATATCTTCTTCTTTGATCCTTCTGTCAGAAAGCTTACATAAGGAGGCTGGTGGCCCTTATGGTAGATATGGTGCAGTTCATATCTTCTCGTGTACCATTCAATTTTGTCTGCATTGTGGTTGGAACAGTCCAGAATGCGTGTCTGTTGTCAGTGTACAGTTGACAGTCTTGGAGCGCATGCTCACATTTTCTTTTGCTAAGCTCAGAAACAGGTCTTCGTAAGGGCGTTGAATGTTGCATTTTGAAATAAGAATTGACATCACAGAGATAGGGACACTCCTAAAGCGCTCTGTCCCTGTCTTCAGCAGCAAACGAAGAGTAGTCCAATTCCGATGGCACCAGTAACTGTCTGATCATATATCCGTTTAGCCTTTCCCCTGAGTGTTGAGCGTCGGCCAGATCCCACCTGTAACACTTCATAGCCCTATTCTACTCAGACCGTAATACGTTCATTTGTGCCTCCGCACTGCTCACTCGATCCCAAAAGGCACATTCACAACATCCGGCTTGTCATACATCAATTTCCCACTAACTGGTGCAGAATCGGCCAGTCTATCTAGCTGCTCGTTTCCCAACAGGCATGACCTGGAGAAATATCCAAAAAGACGCTAACTACCAGGGACCTCTGAAGTGATGCTTGCCACTCTGCTTGGAGCATGCCTGTCTCCACCTTTCTCAAAATGCTCTGTGGGGACACATGTTGACAAAAGCCCCAGAACATCATAACTAGTATATCTGAACTGTAGCCCACAGGGGCAGACAAATAAAGGCTGGCCATAAACAAAACAAAACATAAAAACACATGGAGAATCGAGCTAGAGTGGGAAATTGGGTAAAAGACATGGTGTGAGCTGCAGACAATAGCGAAGTATAGAATGGCTTGATATGAGTTTGGTTGAGGACCTCCCGTGTGGGTTCCGGGGCCACAGTTGTGGGGAAAACAGGAATAGACCTACTGGGGAGTAGAAGGCAGAAAAAGAAATAGAAGAGAAAACAAAAATAACGACGACCTCAGACAGAAACAGCTGTAAATCTACCAGGTCTATGCTCTCCCAACCGGCCCAAGAGATTTATACTGTGAGTAACTTTGTCGCAATTCTGAAAGGTGAGCAGCTTAAATAAATAAATATAGGAATTTTGCAAAACCCTCACCGCATGTTCACATGTAGACCACCTGTACAGAAACAATATGGCAGATATTACACAAGGAAATGAGATGACAGGATATCTAGGCGGCGTTTTAGTAAATTTGTGGTAATCTGTGTAAGTAAGTTATACAGACTTTAGTCGTTTCAGAAACCCAAGACAGTAAAAAGATGGAAAAAAAATTACAGAACAGGCATGTATGAGGACCAGTGCTTTTACTGGATGAGGTACGATGAGCAATACACATTCTAAAGAAAGGCAAGTCATCCAGGTTGCGACGAGATACCAGCAGAACTAATTCAGGCAGGAGGAGCGGCAAACGTCTGAATCTACCATACACTGTGCACGAAGATCTGGAACCGCGCCAGTTTAACTAAGGCATGGAAAAGAACAATCTAAGTGTCTCTAATAAAGAAAGGAAATCTGAAAGTATAGTCCAACTACAGTACCATCGCATTGAGTCATGCTAGCAAAATTCTCTTACGAATTGTCATAGAGAGGATAGAAATGATACTATAATATGAGCTGCATGAAACACAATCGGGTTTCAGACAGGCCAGCGGAACTAGGAATCGCATCATTAATATGAGAATAATATTTTAGAAAAAAAAAAAAAAAAAAACAATGCAGCGTAGATCTCCATGCTTATTTCATTGAATATATAAAGGCATTTGATTGTTTTCAGCTGTGGAGTATAATGAGAAGTATGGGGTTTCCAGCGCATTCTGGAGTATTTGATTGCAAATTTATATCTTGAACAACGAGCAGCTATCAGAGCAGCTGGTGAAATATCGGACTAGTGCAAAAGGATTAAGTCATGGCTGCATTCTCTCACCATACGTGTTCAACGTATATACATAAAACATAATAAGCGGCCATGAAACACACAATGTATCGGAAGAAACTATTCGCCTTCAGTTGTATTTATTCAGATTTGAGCTTTATTTTATGTTGATGTAACTCTGTAGTAACGCATCTGATGAGATACAGCGAAATTTGCCTGGCAATAAATTGTGCAATGCATTGTTTGTATCCGCATTATTTAAATAAAAAGAACAGTCAAAAATGGCCAGATTTGTGGCAGTTATGAACCGCTCATAATTGATGGCAAATATATTCCAGAACATCGCTATGCAGATGACACAATCCTTTTTTCGAACAATGCAAAGGGAATAGAAAATTTAATCACGATTATTCAAAAACGCAGTGAAGATTAAATCCTATTCTCGAATTTACAGAAAAGTAAAATAATGTCCACAGACATAATTGGCTGTCACCTAAAAATAAACAAAAATGATGAAGAAATTGAAAATGTCACACACTTTGAAAATCTAGGCTCTATAATAAATAGCAATGGAGCTGTTTGACATAAATCAAAATTAGGATGGCCATAGCAGTGCATAGATAAAACAGCATTAAAAGTCTATTGTTGAGCACCAGGGCTGCGTGATCTCGAGGCATGGCGTCCGCCTCAAGTGATGGAGTTCCTGGTTTCAAGCCCTGGTAAAAGCAGGGATTTTTTTTTTTAACATGGACTTTTAGTAATTTCCCTTGGTCTCTGGGTAGTAAGACTGAGTCCAAAAAATCTCTGCCATGTGTACGAACTCCGTAGCACCAGCGAGGTTCCGGAAATACTTTGAGTAGATTTTTAATCCCAAATGTTGCCAGGGTAGCGCTGTTAGGCTACTCATTTTCGATTTCCAACTCGCCCCACAGGCGAGAGATCACCACTGCTCTGCGCAGCTAACGCATACCACCAGTGGCAGCCAATTCAGCCAAGCTAGTGACACATACCACCAGTGGCAGCCAATACAGCCAAGCTAGTGACACATACCACCAGTGGCAGCCAATACAGCCAAGCTAGTGACACATACCACCAGTGGCAGCCAATACAGCCAAACTAGTGACACATACCACCAGTGGCAGCCAATACAGCCAAGCTAGTGACACATACCACCAGTGGCAGCCAATACAGCCAAGCTAGTGACACATACCACCAGTGGCAGCCAATACAGCCAAGCTAGTGACACATACCACCAGTGGCAGCCAATACAGCCAAGCTAGTGACACATACCACAAGTGGCAGCCAATACAGCCAAGCTAGTGACACATACCACCAGTGGCAGCCAAGCTAGTGACACATACCACCAGTGGCAGCCAATACAGCCAAGCTAGTGACACATACCACCAGTGGCAGCCAATACAGCCAAGCTAGTGACACATACCACCAGTGGCAGCCAATACAGCCAAGCTAGTGACACATACCACCAGTGACAGCCAATACAGCCAAGCTAGTGACACATACCACCAGTGGCAGCCAATACAGCCAAGCTACATTGTGATAATAAGAAAAAAACTCCACAGGGGAGCATGCACAACAGGGGTCTATTGGTCTTTAGTAGAAAATCCTTCATCGACAATTGTTTCGACCCGTTACTTCCTAAACAGTTTCAAAAGGTGATTCAACCTGGTTCATGAATCCAGGCCCCCAGTTCTCCCCTGCTGCACTGATGGAGCAGCCTACTTTTCGGACGAGACGAGACGACGGTGTAGTCAATAAGTAACTGGTCTTACCAGCTGCGCCCTCAGGATTGAGGCCACCCATTCCATACAAAATCAAATCTGACTCAACCCGCACTAAGCAAGCTTTGCCTCCGATACTATGACAATATTTGTGGCTGAGACTTTTCTCCACCCGTCGAAGAGCAGCATTTACTGCCTCAGCCTCTATTCTCATTCTGGATGTGGTTATTCTATATACTAAGCTCTCCTCAGTCATCCTTCATCCTCACCCTTTTGCAATAAAGCTCCGGCCACTAGTTCTATCCCATACCCACTAACCTATATACCATATATTCAGTTAACGGTGTCCTTTGATGTTCACACTTGTGTACTCCAGCGAAAATTGTTAGGTAATAATAAACCTATTTTATGGCATTTAAATAACATGTTTTTTTTTTATCTTTGAAGTGAATTTTGAGCTCACTTGAGACCTCAGAGATGTGGTTTTACAAAAGAATGCTTAGGATACCTTGGACAGCCAAAAAGAGCGACCAAGAGGTTTTGAAAGAGGCCGGAGCCTGAAGACAACTTATCACACACATCAGAAGGAGACAGTCATCATTTTTCGGTCATGTTATGAGAAGAGGGAAAGCAGAACATGTATGTCCACTGGAAAGATCTGTGGAAAGAAGGATAAAGGAAGACAACGAGAGAAAATTCTTGACAGTCTTGTTGCATGGCATGGAGATGTGTCAGCACACGAACTAATACATGCTGAAGGAGATCGCAGATTGTGAAGAGTCATGATAGCTCACGCCAGTCGGCAAGGCACCTGATGATGATGATGATGATGATGATAATAAACGAAATGGGGAAAAGACTGCGAGCCTTATGTAATCTATAAAAGGAGCAACAGGATAGTGATGATAGTGATAATGATGATAAATATCAACCTGGACATTTTTCAAATCACATAGGATGTTTTTCCAACCAAACTGGACGATTTTCAAATCAAATAAGACAGTGTTCAAAGCAAACTGGACACAGTTCGTTATCAACAGTAAATACTTCTTAACCAAGAAAGTAATGCACTGTGACCAAAAAAAAAAAAATCACATCTTACATGATAAAAAATCAGTTTATGACAGGAAAGGTTGTCCTGCTGCTGTTGTCACGTTTATCATCACACGGAGGACGTAATTTGTGCAGTCTTGCTGTGACACTGTCCCAATGCTTTCTTCAATTACTAAAACGTGCTTAGTGTCTTGCCGGGCGTCGGGTTGCTAAGCAGGCACTTTGCCGATGCCTTCACCTTGGAGAATACGTTTTCTCTCGGGTTCAGCATGTAGGAGTTAAGTGACAGGAACTTTATATAGATGATAGGAGCAGCCCAGGATTATCCGTAGATCCTCTCGTTTGTGGATTCTGTCCATTATCGGCCCTGCGCCGTTCAGCGCCTCCATGCTACCTGCACGCGTCACAAGTTCTTCGGCGAATGTGCAGACCTTTGCGCCATTGCATGTACCATTTCCATCATCGGTGATCTTTGAGTGAACGATGCCTTGATTGTTTATCACCACAATTAGTGTCACCGTGTGGCCTCTCACCGTGTGGCCAGGATAATGCTTGAACCTGTTTCGGCATATCGTCGAATTTAGGCATTAGCACGATTCTGTTCAATTTTGTCCAATTTGGTTTGGAAAATGTCCAGTCTTATTTGAAAAATTTCCTGGGTGATTTGAAAAATGTCGTTTGATTTGAAAACCGTCCTTGATGGTTTAATAAGTGTCCAGTTTGAAGTGAAAAAAAAATATATATATATATACACACACACAGGAGTCGCCGTGGCGTAGCAGCTAGACGCTCGCCTACAGATCGAAACGTCACGGGTTTTCTCCCTGGTGGAGCCGGAATTTTTTCGAAAATGACCTTTTCCCAGGTCGACCCAGCCTTGAGTGGGTCCCAGGTGCAGTCCTGGGAAGTAAAGGCGGTCGGCGTGATGCTACATCACCCATCTTGAGCCGATTGGTCTATAAAAATATAGGTCTATCCCTATATGCCCTAAAGGCATGGAAAAGATTCCTGGCAAGAGGGAGAAGCTCCGCCAGATTTCAAAGATGCAAACATCATAACTTCCTTTATATATACACACACACAAGACATTTTAAAATAGAACTTCCATACATGGTTACAGAACTTCCATACATGGTTACAGAACTTCCATACATGGTTACAGAACTTCCATACATGGTTACAGAACTTCCATACATGGTTACAGAACTTCCATACGTGGTTATGGGGCCGCTTAGTTCCCTTGTAAATGTTTACAAATATGCCCCCTCCCCTTTCCCACGCAAACCCAAATATATGTTGGCAGGGTGTGGAGGAAAGGGATTTTATGGCCATGAGATCCAGGTTCTGTCACCTATTATTAAAAGATGACCCTCTCACACTAAGGGCTTGATTTATTATCGCAAAAAACACAAAGCGACAGAAATAGACTCTTGCAAACATCCCAGAGAGGGCCCAGCCATTGCCGGCTCGGCCGCTTCCGCTGATGTGAAGCACTCTGGGAAACTTCCGGCAACCTCTCCCTGAACCAACACGGAAGAAACAGATACTAGTTCCTTAAAACTTCGCTTTCAACTTTCTGCTTTCGGTAATTGTATATTTCTTTACTGGTTAAAGTTATTTAAATTTAAGATGAAGACTGGATATGTAGTTAGTGCTCGTTTATTATATTTGTATCGTAATTCTTCCTTTTTGTTGTTGAAAATTCTTGAGCTGTGACTCACCTCCCAAGGAGGGGGTGTGTTGTGTATAATAAATTTACTCTTTGCTATTGTTGTTTTGTCCTTTTCACCCCCAGTCTTCCCTCATGCCGTTGACGGAGTTAGAGTGGAAAAAATTTCATGTAAAATATAAAAAAAAAAAAAAAAAGCGAAAAACACGATTTGCTATCTGTATTAATTTTGTCATATGACTATACCATTTAAAAAAAAAATATGAAACTGAAAAGTTAAAACAGCAAAGTCAAAGCACAGCAAAAGTGACATTACCATTTAAATGAATTTGTTGAAAAAAAGCCTAGAAGAAAAAATATCAACAGTATTTAAGTCTGTCAAGCATTACAGTACAGCTCAAGATAAAAGAACAAAACTTCAAAGCTGTTTCAATGACACATTTCATGTCAAATCTTAAAATAGATCACAGTAAAAAAACTGGCTTTCTTGTAAGACTTGTATCATTAATTCTGACAGTGACTACACACATTTTTAAAAGCTATACATTAAGTACACAGAATGAATTTGGTCTGAGAGTAAATTGAATATTCAAAGTAGAATAAGAAATTGACAATAGCTAAGAACATGACCAGCAAGAGTACAGTTGAGGGTTAGATGAAAACACTTACCACTAGTTTTATTTGGAGGGAGGGGGTTGAAATCTAACTGTGGGTGTTCCAAGGATGCAAGATATTGACAGAAGTTATTATGATTGCAATGGATTCTTCAATAGTTTTAGCAAGATTGGGGATTGAAAAGAGCAGATATCACAAGTTTTCTGTGTGTCACTATGAAGGCTCAGATAGCTGGGACAGACATGAAGAATGACAGTGTACCTGGTGATAAATAACCAGTGTGTAAAATATATAGAGTTTGCCTCTTCTAATGTGTGCAAACAGGACATAAATAATATAGGTACTGAGGTGAAAGTGAGAAATTGGATGCCATCGATGGTGTTGGATGGATGGGGAAAATCAGGAAGGTAACAGGAACAAGGAGACAATTATTGCAGATGGTTTACATTCTGAGCGTTTTAGATAAAGCATGTTGAGTACGTATGGTGACAACAGTGGTCATGAAATCCAGTGCTCTAATTGTGGAAGACTTTTCTTAACATGAGCGCTAGTCACACTCCTGGTTCCAGTTGGCTGGGATTCCTATGAATCCTTATAGAGGAGTATAACACTGTAATCTGGAAGAACATAAAATTCCAGTAATTAAGTGGGATTAATTTTTTTAGAACAAAGTGTAAAAACAGGGAGCGACCAGCGGACAAGTAATGCACCAATGCCTACTGGGAGAAGCATGGTGAGAGTTGATATCTATGCTACATGTGCCAGGCTGTTGGATGATGATGAATCACTGATGGTAACATGATTGTGTGACCCGGGAGTAAAGCTTGGTAAAGTAAATCTCTCATCTTCAAGGTCAGGACAGAAGACACTATAACCAATGTCTCATGGAAACAGTCATTAGATATACCTTGGACTGGTCAGTAATACCTTGGATTGGTCAGTAGAGATACCTTGGATTGGTCAGTAGATATACCTTGGATTGGGTGCTACATCGGAGGAATGCCCTGTGTGCAGTAATGTCGATTTTGATAACATAGAACAAAGAATTAACCCGTAGAAACTGGGTTGCCTTAGTTTAAAAATTATCTGGGAAAATATTACAGCACTTGCAACAAATTGGGTTAGTGTATCAGCCATCTTAATAATAACCAGAAAATACTATTTTTTTTTAGTGAAATAAAAAATAAAAATAAGAGGCACCTAATCAGTAGAAGTTTAACAACTGTATCTGCATGTTAACTGTATATGTTGTGAGCATGCATTGACTTACACCTGACAGTGAAACTGGCTTGACTAAAAATAGAAATAACACAGTATTCTTGTCATTGTCTTCTAGTTGAGGGGTTCCCAGTTAAATAAGATCACTGGAACTCCACTATCCTCGAAGGCCTGACATGGACCTACTTTTTAAATAATCATATTGGAGGAATAAAAGATTACATCTATATTATAATTTAGAAAGGAAAAAAAATTAGGTTTTTCTTTTTCTAAATAATATCACAAACCCTGTAAATTTGTTCCAGGGACTCCCAGGGGTCCATGGATCACAAATTTGGAACCACTGTTCTGTACTGATACCTCTTTCTTGGAAATAGCAGTAATAAAAGATATAGTCATATCACAGTCATTAAAGAAAGGATTTCACCCATTCGCTGTCATTGGATATAAGTATTACTAATGCATGCTAGAACAGAACTGTGCTCTTCTAGTTAGCCATTATTACTGATCTTAACACTGAACTTTCCATTATTACTGATCTTAACACTGAACTTTCCATTAATACTGATCTTAACCCTGAACTTTATTTAACGCCTACATTTGTGCAAGTCAAAAAAATTTCAGCATAGAATCCAAACTGTCATTTATGCAAATTTACAATTTTCAGCATTGAAAACTGAGTTAAAAACAATGCACAGTATACTTTTTAAGAGCAAATATGTTCTTTCTCTACAAAAAGTTAAACAGGACCCTTTTCCACACCTTGATGTGTGTTGGCCGTATAGAGCTAGAGCTATATTTATTTATAGACCAATTGGCACTAGGTGGGTGAGGGATTGGCACTAGGTGGGTGATTGATTGGCACTAAGTGGGTGACAGATTGGCACTAGGTGGGTGACAGATTGGCACTAGGTGGGTGACAGATTGGCACTAGGTGGGTGACAGATTGGCACTAGGTAGGTGATGTGGACAACATCACGCTGGCAGTCTTTACTTTCCGTGACTTTATCTGATAGCCATTTAATGCTGGGTCAGCCCTGGGAACGAAAGTTTTTTTTAAAAAAAAAAATGTCAGTCTCCATCAGGACCGGAACGTATGACCTTTAGATATGCAGGTAAGTATCTAGCTGCTTCACCACTGCAGTGCCTGTCCCACCTAAATAACCACATAATATGAAAAATGATAGTGCTTTTTTTGGGTCATGGAATAGATTATGACTTTCATGCTCACATTTGTTCACTTCTGTATTTTGGTCTTACTCCTTTTCTGCTTATTAGCATTCACAGACTGTGTACTCATGCAGAAATCTGGCTTGTTTGTATTAGGACTGTTTGTTCTTATCTTTCAGGCAAGTGCACTCTGACTGAATGAAAAAAATCGCTAATTAATCACTGTTTATGACATGCTTGTTAGGGAGGCAGTAGGTCTATTCTTTATCCTCCCAAACCGGGGCCCGGAACTCACACAGGGATGATACTGTACTAATAGTGAAAATTAGACGGTAATAATATAATGAAATGATACTGTACTAATAGTAAAAATTAGACGGTAATAATATAATGAAATGATACTGTACTAATAGTAAAAATTAGACGGTAATAATATAATGAAATGATACTGTACTAATAGTAAAAATTAGACGGTAATAATATAATGAAATGATACTGTACTAATAGTAAAAATTAGACGGTAATAATATAATGAAATGATACTGTACTAATAGTAAAAATTAGACGGTAATAATATAATGAAATGATACTGTACTAATAGTAAAAAATTAGACGGTAATAATATAATGAAATGATACTGTACTAATAGTAAAATTAGACGGTAATAATATAATGAAATGATACTGTACTACTAGTAAAAATTAGACGGTAATAATATAATGAAATGATACTGTACTAATAGTAAAAATTAGACGGTAATAATATAATGAAATGATACTGTACTAATAGTAAAAATTAGACAGTAATAATATATTGAAATTATACTGTACTAATAGTAAAAATTAGACAGTAATAATATAATGAAATGATACTGTAATAATAGTAAAAATTAGACGGTAATAATATAATGAAATGATACTGTACTAATAGTAAAAATTAGACGGTAATAATATAATGAAATGATACTGTAATAATAGTAAAAATTAGACGGTAATAATATAATGAAATGATACTGTACTAATAGTAAAAATTAGACGGTAATAATATAATGAAATGATACTGTACTAATAGTAAAAATTAGACGGTAATAATATAATGAAACTTAACAAAAAGTGTGTTGTACATAGGATGTCTTTGTTTTCTCTTGTCCTCCAGTATTTTCAGTAATAGGCTGTATCCTTTTTTGTGATCAAGCAAAGATAAACTTTTTAAAATGCTCAGTAATTGTCATCTGTTTTCTTTAATATCTAAAGTCTTTCTTCATTTCATCTGTCTTCTTTCTGCCTTATTCTTGGAATCCTGCAGTAAATTAAAATGATAGAAAAGAAAAGTATAATTTAACATGGTTAATAATTATGTACATGTTAATTCGATGACTTTGGTTGCACATTTATTTTTATAACAGCTAGAAACTTAGTTATTTGAACTTTACTTGTTCTTTTTTCCCCCCTTTATTTGGATAATATATACATGAATATGTATTCTTGCAGAAGCTTCGCTAATGGCTTTTTGGACTAATGGCTTTCAGAATATTCTAGAATATAATTTATTTTTTGAATTAATTTCAGTTTTAGTAGCACTTGTTAAATGAGATATGAAGCTTTGTGGTCCAGGCCTATACATTATGTGAAATAGTTGATAGATTTATAGTGAATTTAATGCACAGTATGGGAGTACACAAAATCATCAAAACTGCAGTCAACATTATACCAGAAAATTAATCTGCTGAGCTATGACTAAGAAGTTGTATTTTTTGTGTGTGTTAAAATCAGGAGTGGGGTGGGGACAGTCCCACACACAGACACAAGAAAAATAGAATGTTTTGGAGCCTTTATCAACAGAAAAGTTGTTGGTTTTTGTCGATAGATGGTCCTCCTGAAATGCCCAATATTTCTTGTATGTGTTCCCTCCCCCTCTTCATTTAGCATCTTAGTCACAGTTCAGTATAATAATTTCATGGTATGGGAGCATTGTTGGGAAAGTAACCCAGTGACTGCTAGAGCCTTGCTTGCTGACCTAAAAGTCTTGGGTTCAAATCCTGGCATGAAAAGTAAAGGTGACAGGTGTGTGATCACATCAGCCGTTTACTACAGGAGGGTCTATAGAAGTATGTAGCACCTGGGAGCTTTACATATGCTGAGTATAGAGAAGATGGCGCCATGTTGGACACATTCTGAGAGGAGACAAACAGAGAATCACAAAACAGGCACTGAAATAGGAATTGGGGAAATGATGGTATCTGAAAGAAACCCTAAAGTAGATGCTGATGACAGAAGCCTGCTGTGCTGAATTCCATCCATGATATCAGAGTGATTGCATAGGATAGAATGTAACAGAGAAACGGACTGTGAACCCTGTGTGACATATAATAGCACAGCATAACAGTGAATGAATATACATACACACACACACACACA
The DNA here is from genome assembly GCA_905116865.2 of Candidula unifasciata. Taxonomy (NCBI): domain Eukaryota; kingdom Metazoa; phylum Mollusca; class Gastropoda; order Stylommatophora; family Geomitridae; genus Candidula; species Candidula unifasciata. The sequence continues at coordinate 857,653 of CAJHNH020005557.1, forward strand.
CATACACACACACATACATACACACACACATACATACACACACATGCATACATACACACATGCATGCATACATACATACATACACACATGCATACATACATACATAGATACATACATATACACACATACACACACACTCAGTGTTAATGTGTAAAAAGTGTCCCTTTTTACCTTTAAAATGTATATGTGCTTGTATTTATTAACACATGCACTCAGTGACTCAACTACTTTTAGCAACAAAACAAAACAAAAATGGGTGTTTGATTTGTTTAAATATTTATCAGCTACAGACAAAATATTTATACTTTGTTTCAAAATGTCTCATTAGTAAAACATGTTGTCTGATTTACTGACATTTATTACAGTAGCTAACATCTATGTATAGCATTTGTAAATTTATTATCTGTAGCTAGATACTTATGTGGGCGTGTGTATTATACATTCTTCTGAAACCTCACTTGCCATATTTTTTACATTTGGATTTCTGGTGTGTTATGCTGTAAATGTATACTCACTCTGTTTTTCTGTGTGGGCAACAGTTATAGTACACTGTATTCGCCTCAGCACCTATGATTAGATAGTACACAAGTGTTCATTGGGGTTTTTTTGCCAGAAAAATCTGGCATACATGGCTAGGCGATTTCAAGAATGCTACCAGTTTGTACAAAATTCCTGCTGAGAATTGAACAGATAACTCTTTTTTTTTGGGGGTCTGTGTGTAAGTGAACCATAATATTAAGATACAAGGGGTCCTTGTCTTCTGTGTTCACCCCTCAAAGCGTGGTTGGCACATTGTCTTGTGGTTTACAGCTGGGCTGCAAAGTCTGTGCCTTTTGGTCCTGCACATCTGAATTCAGCAAACTGAAAACATGTTGTCTTATAAACAGAAAAGTATGGTACATATGTTGCTTTGATTTTTAGAGGCAACATTTGTATTTTTTTTTTGCTTGTGGGGATGGGGGGGGGGGGGGGGGGGGCGATCATTTTATTTTCACTATACATATTTCTGTAATAAAAACTTTTGCGTGTAAGGTATTTTTCACATCTAACTATTCTTTTGTCAGTATCATACATTTTTAGTTAACTCCTGAAGATCACTGTGTCTATTTAGTTGTTTGGTTTTGATTTTGTGTATTGTTTTATTAATATATTTCATTTCCACATGTGTGAATGCTAGTCGCTACATAGTAGAGGTTTCGCTTTATAGAACGAACAGACTTTATTTTGAGTGTTGAAAATTAGGCACGCAAGCCTGTGTTAGGTTCTGGCCCTTTTGCAGAAGAATGATAATGCTGAACAGATCAAAATGTAATGTTTTGAAAAAAATTAACTCACAAGAGAAGTGTTCATCTTTGTGTTCACTGGCTGTTTACTCGAGCAGAAAATTCTGGTTGTTTGTTGATTTTTTAACTTTCGCCATTTTCCTGAACTTAAGTTTTGCACACACATCAGTTTTACGGATCTGGCTCATTTTATGCAGACTGTTGATTCCCATCCAGGAGCTCAGATGCACTTCAACTTCAAAAGAAACATCCCTAATAAGTTTAAATTTTACCACATGCTTGTTAGGGGTGGGGGATGGGTCTGTTGCCACCTCCCAAATAGGCTCGTGAACCCACAGGAGAACAAGAGAAGTGATTACCTGCATCAGAAAATAAGAATCTACAAGGTGTGGAAACATTGGAAAAAAAACAACAGAATACTGGAGCACATCATGGCAAAAGGGATGAGAGGCAGAGAGAAACCAAGGGAAAAGATGTTGGTCAGTTTGTCATTGTGGCGTGAAAGATCATCGGTATCAGAGATGATTCACTGTATTCAAGATGGAAGGCTTGGACAGATAGGGTTGCCAGGTATGCAGCACAGCATGGACTAAAAGAGAATGCTATTATAATGTTGACTGCGGAACTGGACAGGAGGATCCTTTTGAATGCCTTTGGGCGTGCTAGTCGTGTATTTCATAGAGCAGCCAGCTCTTGGTGGGTGATATGGTCAACATCATGCCGGCTGCCTTTACTTCCCAGGACTTTAGTGGTAGCCATTTGAAGCTGGGTCAACCTGGGAGCCAAAGTCATTTCTTTTAAAAAGGTCCAGCTCCGTTTGGATTTGAACCTACGATCTTTAGATCTGCAGACGAGCATGTAGCCACTACACTATGGCAGCTTCCTCCAGAACTGTACTCTGAATGAAAGAAATCTTTCCTGTGTGGATTCTGGGACCCTATTTTTTTCTGAGGGAGGTGGGGGGGGGGGGGGGTGGGCTGACTGTTTCCCTATCAAGCAAGTTGTAGAATTTGACTAATTAGGGGGTGTTAGCTTCGAAGTCATGCCTCTTTCTGAGAGGTGAGGAACCAACATTCTGCACACAGATAAGCCAGATCTGTAAAACTCAGGTTATGGAACCCGATCAAAGTCCAGAATCGCAGCCAGAACTCTGCCAGAGCTTGAGTCAGTGAATGCTGAACAGAAGGAAGAAATCTAATGGCTAATGAGATTGCCTCATGACCTTTTTTACTTCATTGACATAAGTAAACAAAATGTATGGCCCATGAAGACAATTTGGCTTGCATGCACACACAAAAAAGTGTTTACAGAAGAATTAATTGGAAAATTTACACTGGATGATAAACTCTTAGTGAAATGATCAGATACATAGGTATTTATGCCTTAAATTCAGATAAATTGTTGCACATTTTTTAGAGTGTTGTGTTGTTCATATTGTGAGATACTTTTGTTGCACATTATAGCTTGGTGAATAGTGCTTGGTAGCTTTGAGGAATATGCACTGGTTTAGTAGAATGCATGATATTATAGTGGATTGTGCACTGGTTTAGTTTAGAGTGCATGATACCATAGTGGATTGTGCTCTGGTTTAGTTTAGAGTGCATGATACCATAGTGGATTGTGCTCTGGTTTAGTTTAGAGTGCATGATACCATAGTGGACTGTGCACTGGTTTAGTTTAGAGTGCGTGATACCATAGTGGACTGTGCACTGGTTTAGTTTAGAGTGCGTGATACCATAGTGGATTGTGCTCTGGTTTAGTTTAGAGTGCATGATACCATAGTGGAAGAATAAAATGTGAGCCCTGTGTGCTATGTAATGACGAACTAGGATACTGATGATGTAATTCATTCGCATGTTCTGCAATCTTCCACCGGTTTGAATTTCAACAATTACCTGAACCTAAGAATAGATTAATTGAGAAGCATGAAATCCAGTTTATGAATCCTAACATACACTTATTGTGTAGATGGGGTTAAAGGTTATCCTTCAAAGTACATTACTATAAAGAACCATGTCGAGGACTTGAAACATAGAAGGCCATAACTTTGTGAAGTGGATCAACTAGCTGCAAGTGTTTGTTGTCTGCTTGCTTCCCAGGTCAAAAACAAACTCAAGGACCTCTGGTGTATCTGAGTGTCATGGAATGGTTCTAAAGTCCTGCTTGTGAGTGGTGTTGTTCATCAAACTTAATACAGTAAAACCTTGTTAACCCGAACTAGTGTAAAGAAGAACACAAAACCTTGTTAACCCAAACTAGTGTAAAGAAGAACACAAAACCTCGTTAACCCGAACTAGTGTAAAGAAGAACACAAAACCTTGTTAACCCAAACTAGTGTAAAGAAGAACACAAAACCTCGTTAACCCAAACTAGTGTAAAGAAGAACACAAAACCTTGTTAACCTGAACTAGTGTAAAGAAGAACACAAAACCTTGTTAACCCAAACTAGTGTAAAGAAGAACACAAAACCTCGTTAACCCAAACTAGTGTAAAGAAGAACACAGAACCTTGTTAACCCCCGAACTAGTGTGAAGAAGAACACAAAACCTCGTTAACCCGAACTAGTGTAAAGAAGAACACAAAACCTTGTTAACCCGAACTAGTGTAAAGAAGAACACAAAACCTCGTTAACCCGAACTAGTGTAAAGAAGAAAACAAAACCTCTTTAACCCGAACTAGTGTAAAGAAAAACACCAAACCTCGTTAACCTGAACTAGAGTAAAGAAGAACACAAAACCTCGTTAACCTGAACTAGGGTAAAGAATGGCACAAAACCTTGTTAACCTGAACTAGGGTAAAGAAGAACACAAAACCTCGTTAACCTGAACTATTGTAAAAAAGAAAACAAAACCTCGTTAACCTGAACTATTGTAAAGAAGAACACACTGTTAAAACAAACACAGTTGGAATAGATCCATTGCTCTTAAAAGTATTTCATATAGAGCGGCTAATCTTATTCTTCTTCTTCGTTCACCGGCGAAGTAGAAGCCATATTTGACACAATAGTCATAGTGAAAAAGGCCATCAGTTTATGTCTTTTAAAGACAGATACTTGCTGCATTTAAAATATTAGGCCAGATTTATTTTGTATACCCAGATCACATATGCAATGAATAACAGAACACAATGTGTTGCATTGATGCACATAGACATTGTGTGTTATTTGGGACAGAAAGAATTAAGGGCAAACACACACGTGGGGAAAACCCTGGCCAATTGTTCTATTCCAGGCTTGGCTCTTTTGAAAATTGGCTTTATTCTGCCAGTTACACATATTATTTTTGCTTTGTGGGATAAAAGATTGGGCTAGTAATGCAGGGAACAAATCCTGGATATCCATAATGATTCAGAGGTCACCTACACCCTAGCTGTTCTGTCACAGTCCATTTGGATGAAAGATAACTATTGTCATTGAAGGTAAAACAAATTGTAGGCAAATATTGCCCTAGGTGTGTTAGTGTTAGGATATAACGTTGAGGTTCTAAAACTTGTATTCTCAAAAATTGCTTTTGTTTTGTAGTCCTTACAAGAGCTGTTGGAGCAGTCTGTTCTTATTTACTTACAGCCACACTGCGATATCTGTACCTTTGGCACACACCCCTCACCCATCCAGCAAAATTGGGCCCCATAAACCACTCTAGAACATCTTGTACTAGTACTTATAAAGCTAAATGTAAAAATACATCCCAGAAATGAGAGAGAAGAAACTTCTCGCCAAAAAAGAACCGGTTACATAAATGGTGAAATCTTGGACCAGTGTAGTATAAACTGTTGTACAGCTAAGTTACTCACTCCTGCATGTAAAAGTGATAACTTCTGATTACGTTTATTATTGTGAACATTCTTTCATGTCTGTGTTGTTGAAATAAATGGTTTGTTTCTTCCAGCAAGGGATGCCACTTATATTGCAAAGTCTTTTAGCATTGTAATCCTTTATTCACTGAATGTTGTATAGCACCGTGTTCTTCAACCGTTCACTCCACAGATATTATTCTGTTGGATTTCCAAATTTTGTTTACTTTATCATGTAGTGTCTTCATGGTTCTGTCACTAAATTGCTGCCTAGCCAATAAAACGTTGTACATGACAGTTTAGCACCTGAAATATAGGCATTTATTTGTTAGCTGTCGGGGGGTCCCCGAAACAGTTTCCACTTTTGCCAGGACTGTGGTTGTAAACAGGTTGAAGAACACTGGAAGGCACATTGATCCAATGTTGCTGCATTGTTATTCATTAACCTCAGAAACAATGATTTTTCTTGTATGTTGTGTTAGCATCTGCATGCTTGAAATTGTTGCAGACATTTCATATCCAGTTTCTTAATAAAACAGAGTGGCATGACTGATGCTTTGCACCAATAGTCTTACATATATACTAAAGCTATCAGTGCGAGAATTTGTATAGCGTGTATTTTTGCATGCAGTTTCTGTATATTGTACTTGATTACTGTGCAGTTAACATTTAAGTTTAATGTGTAATAAACTGTCTTGGATTATTGAATGATAAACTTTTAAATTACTGTGTAATAAACTATCCTAGATTGCCGTATAATAAACTATTACATTACTGAATAGTAAACTGAATTAGTTTACCTGTAATAAACTATCTTAGATTACTAGACAAAAGATAGTTACATTACTGTATAGTAAACTATTGAATAACAAAAGAACATGTTAGATTACCATATATGACTATCCTAGGTTACTGTGTAATACACTCTCTTAGATTACTGTAATGGCTATATTGCTGTATAATATACTATTAAAATAAGACTATATTACTCATAATTAACAGACCTAGATTACAGCATTAAAACACTAATCCAGAGAACTATAATAAACTAGATGTTCTGTAGGACTGTATAACTATCTAGACTAAATTGTGCTAGATTGCTAATAAACCAGAGTAGATTACAGTATATTGCTGTGTTCTGGGTTTTGGTATAACAGTTATTCTCAGTATAGTGTGTATCTGACTTTGATTACTATACTATACATTTTTGTATATTACTGTAATAATAAATGTCTTAGTTTACTCTATAACAATTGTTCTAGATTACTTTACTGATAGAGTTTTCTCATCTGTGACTAAGTGAAAATGTGGTAATACTGTTCTGAAGTCAACTTTGGCTAAATCAGTATTCAACAAATTATGGTAGTCAACTTTGATTTGGTTACTCAGCTGTAGTCACCTCTGACTAAATTACTCTCTAATAGCCACCCGTGACTTCATTACTCTACACCTTTTAGTGAACTGACTAAATTACTCTGCACTAGTTTGATTACAGTAAGCTGTGACTAAATTATTTTACAGTAATCATCTATTATTAGGATACACTGGAAAGTAACCTAACTAAACAACGGTAGTGAACGGAATAAATTATAAATTTTTTCAACTACGAGTAGGATATCTACAATGGTCAGATGCGGCTAAATTAATATACGGAAGTCAACCATTATCGAATTACAATAGTCAGCAGTGGCTAAATGATTGTTTAATAGTCAACTGCAGCTGGGTTACTCTACAGTAGTTAAATGTGACTAAATTACCTGCAGTAGTAAAGATTGACTAAATTACTCTACGGTAGTCAACTGTGACTAGACTACTTTGCAGTAAATTATGGCTAGAATATGGAGTAGTGTTAAATTGTGACTGTATACTATAAAACAGTATGATAATGAATTTGTGTTTAACATAAACATAACATAACCCTTGACCTGTTGGGATCCTGGAGGTGTATTGATGGAGGCACTAGCACATAAAACCCACCAGGTTTCTCTTGTCTTCTGCTTGATGAATAAGTGTATGATAACTTAGTCCTGTCCATTTCTTGGTATGATAACTTAGTCCTGTTCATTTCTTGATGTTGTCATTCTAGTTTGTTTCTTCTTTGCCCTCCTCTTCGACTACCCTCCAATGTTCCTTGAAGTACAGTGTCTTTGCAATCAAATCATGTCTCACCAAACGCCCATGATTGATGTTTTAACTCTCTTGAATGTTTACTTGAAAAACATCACTAATTTGACAATCTTCATCATCACCATAATTTTCTAGAGCTATTATATGTTGAACAGCGGTCACCGTCTGTTTCTCCATTCCTGCCTATACTGTGTAGTCTTTTCAGTATCATGGATTGAATCCAGGTCATCAGCACTCATTGTAGGGTTGCTCTTGGACATCCTTATTTTCTCAATCCATTTGTTTCCTGTTTCAGTACCTGTTTGGTGATTATCTGCTCGCTTCTTCCAAGGATGTGTCCAGTATAACACATCATCTTTGTCCTGTAACTGGTGATAGCTTCAGCTGTCCGGACATTGCTTTTATTTCTCAGATTTATTGAATTCATGCTGTTTCTTTTTCTTCACATTCACCGGCTGTAAACCCTGGCGAGAAGGTCTAGTTGTTTGTCTACTCTGAACTTTAGTCTTGTCCCATAACCTGAATTTTGTATGCACATCTGTTTTATAGATTTATCTGTATGCAGACTGTTGGTTTCTTGCCTCTCAGGCAGATCACTCTAATTTTGAAGTAAGTCCCCACTAAGTCAACTCTTACGACATGTTTGTGGGGGAGAGGCTGTGGGTCTATATTTGTTTTCCCCTCAGTAGGGCCTCGGAACTCACATAAGGAGAATCTCATTTAATGTTCATAAGTTAAATCTGATAAGACGGAACATTAATTATATTACTAGGCAGTAGCACATTGAAACTACTGTGTGACAGTCAGCATAATCAGTGTCTTTGGCTGGGATTGAGGCAAGAGAATATTATTTCTGAAAGCAGTAAAAAAATTAGGAAGCTAGTCTTGTATTCCTCTTCATCAGGGCTGTCCAATTGAGTTGACTCAGGGGCCAACATGTTGAAAATGTGGATAGTGGCAGGCCAAAAGCCTGAGCTGCAGCATAGAAAGATCATTAATACAGTACAGCTGGCAGGGATCCACAGGTTGTTTGCCAGATTTGCCCCGAGGACCACCAGTTGAATAGTGCTGCTATGCGTTATTTGTATGTCTTGTTGTGTTCAGACTGCATGTGTTTTGACATTTCAGCACATATTTTTGTATAAAATATTATGTATAATTTATACCTAGAGCTGCTTGTGCTTGTGGTATGGGTTTTATAGTTTATCACTAGAAATGAAACAATTTATGTAATACATGTTGCAGCTTACAACTATTCATGGGTTCTGCAGTGGGTCATGAGCAGTGGTTCTGAAACATGTCTGGACTAGCACAATTAAGCTTGGTAGTTTTAAGTCATTGTTGCTTGATCTTCACCTCGTACCATTTTGGTCACCACTAGTGATCGTGGTTCTCCTTCAGTCTTGTATCAGGTCTGTGTTCTTTTCCTGGACATTCCCATAAGCGCTGCCTTCTCATCTTCAGCAGCTATCTAAGAGTTCCAGTTCTAATGGTGCCAGAAGCATTTTGTTTATATGTTGATCTATTTGTGCCTCCACATAGTTCGCTTGCTCCTATGTTAAAGGATATCTTTTCTGGTAATATGCCACCAAAATATCATGTCTGCTTTGTCAGTTTTTTTCCATTCACTTTTCATCAGCTTTTCAGTAATTCCTTTTTAATTCCACTGTTTATCTGTGTTATTCATTGATTTTTCAAAAACCACAATCTCAGCTGCACACATTTTTTAACAGCTTGTTTGTTTATTGTCAAGATCTCAGACACATACACCCGCATAGTTTCTGTTTAGCACTTTTAAATTTTTTCTTCACCTTCTTACTGTTGCGGCCCTTAATTTTTCCCTTTTTTTTTTTCTATTTGTAAATTTCAAGCTTTTTTTTTTTTAATGTTACAGTAGTGTTAATATAATTGTTAAAACAAAAATTTAGAGGTTCAAGAAGTATACTTATCACAGTAGTTTAAATGTCTATTTATTATGAGCATGAGAGTTTCATGAAGTCTTGTTAGCTTGACTATTTGCTTCAATGATGTATCAGGTTTGGATCTGCCCTGACCATCAAGAGTCGACGATCACCTATTTGATGACATCATGCTCCAAACACACAGAAAGTAATGTTTTGCTGCTGTGCTGAAGAAGCCAACACTCATTCTGCTGAAGAAGCACACCAGAATCCTAACAAGACTACACCAGCTAATACTCAGTCGAGGAACGGAGCTGTTTCAACACCCAGCCAAGCTTCAGGTGGTGGAGCCACTGTTGGCAGTCAAGCAAAGGCTGCAGTCACCCAGCAACCAACAGTCCAGTCCAGTAGCGCTGCTTCCAAAGGTCACCTAGAAACACAGAAGGACCTCCCTACATCTGGACCTGCCGCAAGAAAATCAGAAGAGCAGAAGTCAGCTGCTGTAGAAGTGTCAGATATTAAAGTTAAGGTTAAGGAATCCGAATCTTCTAACAAAGTTCCTTCAGAGCCAGTGGGTCAGAGTGGTGGCCAGGTGGTCTCTGCAGGTAAAACTGTTAGTTCTTTGTCTGCAGAAGGACAAAATTTTGGCTCCAAGGAGCCAAAAAAGGTTGACCCCAAAGCTTTCATATCTAATATGCCAAATATTGAACAGTTAAAATCAGTAAATTCTGAGCTCGACAAATTAGACAAAGCCATTGGCGAGGCAGAAGCTAAGTCCAACTGGGAAGCTAAAAGTTCTATCAATAAGCTAGCCAATCAGCTGAAAGCTTTAACCTCACAGGTGCTAAAGGCGTCTGCTGTATCTGGCAACATGAGTGACAGCAACTTGCAGGCAGTGGTATCCAGGCTGGAAGCGGTTGCATCACGTCTGGAGGCTGTGGTTTCTCGGACAGGAGGTGGGCAATCAGCGGCTGGTGATTCAGGTATGGTTTTTGCTGCATGTTTTTTCCTTCTCCTCCTCCTCCTTCTTTTTCTCCTTCTACTTATGCTTCTCATCCTCCTCGTTCTTCATGTTTATTTTACTTCATTTTTTCTTTTTCATCTTCGCGCCGTATTGTGGTTTGCAACTAGATGAATAACTGCATTTCAGCCCAAAACAACCTATTGCAGCAAGCCTTTAATTAGTTGACTTTTAAGACATGCTTCCTGAGGGGAACCAGCAGTGTGATGTAAATTGTATAGAATCATGCAGGGGCATTCAACAGTGTTTACTTAGGGCAAAAGTTCGTGCTCCTTCTTCTTTTTCAGTAACCAACAAAAAGTTAACGTGCTAACAGTCCCAGTTGCAACCTGATAAAAAGTCTGCCTCAGAACCTCTACTTCATCCACCTGCCTCATTGAATTAGTCTTTCTGTGTATGGATTCACTGTCTGTTCTTTGCACTGTCCATTTGATCCCATAAAGCCTTCACCGCATCCGTTTTATCATGTAGTAGCTCACCGCAGCAGCTAAACTATCATGCTGGTCGCTAAACTATCATGCTGGTCGCTAAACTATCATGCTGGTCGCTAAACTATCAGGCTGGTCGCTAAACTATCAGGCTGGTCGCTAAACTATCATGCTGGTCGCTAAACTACTATCAGGCTGGTCGCTAAACTATCATGCTGGTCGCTAAACTACTATCAGGCTGGCCGCTAAACTACTATCAGGCTGGTCGCTAAACTACTATCAGGCTGGTCGCTAAACTATCATGCTGGTCGCTAAACTACTGTAAGGCTGGTCGCTAAACTATCAGGCTGGTCGCTAAACTATCAGGCTGGTCGCTAAACTACTATCAGGCTGGTCGCTAAACTATCATGCTGGTCGCTAAACTACTATCAGGCTGGTCGCTAAACTATCATGCTGGTCGCTAAACTACTATCAGGCTGGTCGCTAAACTACTATCAGGCTGGTCGCTAAACTACTATCAGGCTGGTCGCTAAACTACTATCAGGCTGGTCGCTAAACTACTATCATGCTGGTCGCTAAACTACTATCAGGCTGGTCGCTAAACTACTATCAGGCTGGTCGCTAAACTACTATCAGGCTAGTCGCTAAACTGTCAGGCTGGTCGCTAAACTATCATGCTGGTCGCTAAACTACTATCATGCTGGTCGCTAAACTATCAGGCTGGCCGCTAAACTATCATGCTGGTCGCTAAACTGTCAGGCTGGTCGCTAAACTGTCAGGCTGGTTGCTAAACTATCAGGCTGGTCGCTAAACTATCAGGCTGGCCGCTAAACTATCAGGCAGGCCGCTAAACTATCAGGCAAGCCGCTAAACTATCAGGCAGGCCGCTAAACTATCAAGCAGGCCGCTAAACTATCAGGCTGGTCGCTAAACTATCAGGCTGGTCGCTAAACTATCAGGCTGGTCGCTAAACTACTATCATGCTGGTCGCTAAACTATCAAGCTGGTCGCTAAACTATCAGGCTGGTCGCTAAACTATCAAGCTGGTCGCTAAACTATCAGGCTGGTCGCTAAACTATCAGGCTGGCCGCTAAACTATCAGGCTGGCCGCTAAACTATCAGGCTGGTCGCTAAACTATCAGGCTGGTCGCTAAACTATCAGGCTGGTCGCTAAACTATCAGGCTGGTCGCTAAACTATCATGCTGGTCGCTAAACTACTATAAGGCTGGTCGCTAAACTATCAGGCTGGTCGCTAAACTATCAGGCTGGTCGCTAAACTACTATCAGGCTGGTCGCTAAACTATCATGCTGGTCGCTAAACTACTATCAGGCTGGTCGCTAAACTATCATGCTGGTCGCTAAACTATCATGCTGGTCGCTAAACTACTATCAGGCTGGTCGCTAAACTACTATCAGGCTGGTCGCTAAACTACTATCAGGCTGGTCGCTAAACTACTATCATGCTGGTCGCTAAACTACTATCATGCTGGTCGCTAAACTACTATCATGCTGGTCGCTAAACTACTGTCAGGCTGGTCGCTAAACTACTATCAGGCTGGTCGCTAAACTGTCAGGCTGGTCGCTAAACTATCATGCTGGTCGCTAAACTACTATCATGCTGGACGCTAAACTATCAGGCTGGCCGCTAAACTATCATGCTGGTCGCTAAACTGTCAGGCTGGTCGCTAAACTGTCAGGCTGGTTGCTAAACTATCAGGCTGGTCGCTAAACTATCAGGCTGGTCGCTAAACTATCAGGCTGGCCGCTAAACTATCAGGCAGGCCGCTAAACTATCAGGCAAGCCGCTAAACTATCAGGCAGGCCGCTAAACTATCAAGCTGGCCGCTAAACTATCAGGCTGGTCGCTAAACTATCAGGCTGGTCGCTAAACTACTATCATGCTGGTCGCTAAACTATCAGGCTGGCCGCTAAACTATCAAGCTGGTCGCTAAACTATCAGGCTGGTCGCTAAACTATCAAGCTGGTCGCTAAACTATCAGGCTGGTCGCTAAACTATCAGGCTGGCCGCTAAACTATCAGGCTGGTCGCTAAACTATCAGGCTGGTCGCTAAACTATCAGGCTGGTCGCTAAACTATCAGGCTGGTCGCTAAACTATCAGGCTGGTCGCTAAACTATCAGGCTGGTCGCTAAACTATCAGGCTGGTCGCTAAACTATCAGGCTGGTCGCTAAACTATCAGGCTGGTCGTTACCAAAATGTTGTGGAGAGAAAATCTGTGATACACTCTTGATCAGGGTCTTATCAAGTAATGCAAGGCACTTCGCGTACAGGACACCAGTTTCAGTTTTTAAAGCCTGCTGTGTGTGTGTCTGTTACAATTGCAACATGTTGGACTATGCTGCTCTCAAGCCATCAGATAGCTGTTGTTACTGCCTCCACCTCCATTCTTACACAGGATGTAGTGACATTGTACGTGAGGCTCTCTGTTTTCAAGCAGTGTTCCCCTTCCTCCCTAAGTATCAATGAGTGTTAGTGAGGTTCATGAACTGTTATTGAGGTTCATGAAGTATCAGTGATGTTCATGAAGTATCACTGAGGTTCATGAAGTATCCCTGAGGTTCATGAAGTATCACTGACGTTCATGAAGTATCACTGACGTTCATGAAGTATCAATGACGCTCATGAAGTATCATTGAGGTTCATGAGGTATCAGGGAGGTTCATGAAGTATCAGGGAGGTTCGTGAAGTATCAGTGAGGCTCATGAAGTATCAGCACTTTATCATCTCATTGATGGTCTATGGACTGGGTCTGCTCCCTGTTTGAAAGAGTCAGCTAGTGACATTTAAACGCATACAGAATTATGCCTAGTGGGTTACAAGAGATGCCTTAGTAGTCCATATGCAGTGCATCCTTGAGGCAGACTCAGGTACTGCAGGCAAGATCATAGCTCACAGCACTCACGGGCAAGAAACACCTGGTAACAGCTAAGAGCTGCACATGCTAATAAGAGGAAAGTCTTGGGTGACGCAAGCAGGAGGCACAGTTAGACATCTTTGCATGCATGAGGAAAATAACTAGACCTGGATAGAAGTGGATCAAGGTTCTTTTTCTGAAAGTCCATGCCATGTGGCGTTGGTAGTCATGTCTGTCCACAACTGATCAAGGTTTGTGGGCAAAAATTAGACTTTTGTAGTGTTCTAATCTCATTGGACCAGGCATGCAATTAGGGGCCAGCAGACAGTGTGTAGTCAGAGGGAAAACAACTGTTTCATGACAACCATTTGTTTAGAACTTGTTTCAAGGCATGTGGGTTTTAATTATTCTGTCTGTTTTTAACTATTCCCCATATAGACCTTGTTTCAAGGCATGTTAGTTTTAATTATTCTGTCTGTTTTTAACTATTCCCTATATAGACCTTGTTTCAAGGCATGTGGGTTTTAATTATTCTGTCTGTTTTTAACTATTCCCTATAAAGACCTTGTTTCAAGGCATGTGGGTTTTAATTATTCTGTCTGTTTTTAACTATTCCCCATATTGACTTTGTTTCAAGTAGTTTGTTTTTACACATTCTCTTTGTAGACCATGTTGCAGAAGTGTGTTTTTGACCATTAAATTTGTAAGCCATTCTGTGTTTAAACTTTATTTCAAGGAGCGTATATGAATATATGTATGTGCATTTTAGAAAACAAAACCGCAAGTTGTGTTTTTGACCATTCTGTAATTGGATGTTATGGAAATTAGAATTTTTTATCATACAGTTATAAAAATAATAATTTTTGATCATTCAGTTGTTAAGACTTTTTGATTATTTTGTTTTGCAGATGCTGTGTCACCCTATGTAGTTGCCTACGATGACATACTTTCTGGTCCATTGGCCAAGTTTCTCTCTCTGTCCAGTGACATTGGAGGAGATGTGAAGATTCAGGTATGTACTCTGTGATGCACATACACATATACACAGATAACTGCAGCATCAGGTAATCGCATTTCCAACTGAATAACGAGTGGGTCTCACCATATTTGTGTGCCAAAGAAAACCACACAGAATGTCCGTCACTGTCTCTTGTGGAAAAATTGACACAGACTGCAGTCTCAGCAAATCCAATAGCATACACATGCATTCAGTGCATGAGGTAGCTGTCAGGAGTGCCAACACAAATAGACACTAGAAATGGAGTTTATCGTCAGTGAAAGCTGCAGTTACAACAGATCAGTAGTTGCACACACGATTAATCACATAAGGCACCAGCAGTTTTGTAGCAACAGACCGCTCACCATTTACTCAGTCTCATTGTAGCATAAAGTCACACTGTTTCAGAAGGACTATCAGTGACATATTTTGGCAGAACACAAAACAGAAGGCTGTGGACAGGCAAGATGACCAATGACACGTGTTTAGAATTAAGTAGAATACTTTATTTGTGCTAGTGACACATCAGGCTTATGGGGACAGATCCATATTTTTTATAGACCGGTCGGCATAGGAACAGAAACGTACAAGTACTTGGTTACAAACTTTAACTGCTTTAGCATACTGAGAGAAGAATACTTGGTTACAAACTTTAACTACTTCAGCATACTGGGAGAAGAATACTTGGTTACAAACTTTAACTGCTTCAGCATACTGAGAGAAGAATACTTGGTTACAAACTTTAACTGCTTCAGCATACTGAGAGAAGCATACTTGGTTACAAACTTTAACTGCTTCAGCATACTGAGAGAAGAATACTTGGTTTCAAACTTTAACTGCTTCAGCATACTGAGAGAATAATAATTAGGTACACACTTTAACTGCTTCAGCATACGGAGAGACTGTTACAAACGTTTAACTGCTTCAGCATACGAGAGAAGAATACTTGGTTACAAACTTTAACTGCTGCACTGAGAGAAGAATAATTAGGTACACACTTTAACTGCTTCAGCATACTGAGAGAAGCATACTTGGTTACAAACTTTAACTGCTACAATGAGGGAAGAATACTTGGTTACAAACTTTAACTGCTTCAGCATACTGAGAGAAGAATACTTGGTTTCAAACTTTAACTGCTTCAGCATACTGAGAGAAGAATAATTAGGTACACACTTTAACTGCTTCAGCATACTGAGAGAAGAATACTTGGTTACAAACTTTAACTGCTTCAGCATACTGAGAGAAGAATACTTGGTTACAAACTTTAACTGCTTCAGCATACTGAGAGAATAATAATTAGGTACACACTTTAACTGCTTCAGCATACTGAGAGAAGCATACTTGGTTACAAACTTTAACTGCTTCAGCATACTGAGAGAAGAATACTTGGTTACAAACTTTAACTGCTTCAGCATACTGAGAGAAGAATAATTAGGTACACACTTTAACTGCTTCAGCATACGGAGAGAAGAATACTTGGTTACAAACTTTAACTGCTTCAGCATACTGAGAGAAGAAATACACTCTGCAAGTAGAAATAATGTATTCTATACCCTACAATGGGAGCCGCCATGGTATCGCAACCAGATGCTCACCAGCGGATCTGAAGGTAGTGAGTTGTGTTGGAGCCTGACTTTTTCCAAAAATGACCTTGGCACCCAGGTTGACCCAACTTCAAATGTATACCAGGTAAAGTCCTGGGAAGTAAAGACGGCCGCCCTTATTTTGACCACATCACCTATCAAATGCTGATTTGTCAATAAAATATAAGTCCCCGTATGCCGCATGCATCTGAAGACATGGAAGAGGGTCCTACTACCAAGGTGTGCCCTACAGCATCTGCTGAAATCAGATGCTCTGTCTTGTAACACCAAGATCACAATATATACAATTTTGAAGAGATCCTATGTGATGCTCAAACCTGGATTACAAATAAAAGAGATGAAAAGAGATAATTACAAACTTTTGAAAACAGTCTTTGGATGAATTTTTGGCCCCATCAAAGGTGCAGACAATAGAGAGGGAGTAGCAGGGAAATTAATCGTCTCTTTAAACCACCCCTAATTGCCGGCACCATGAAGAACTAATAGACTGTGATTGGAGCATATAGAAAGAATGGCAGATAACACAACAAAAACTGTGCATACAACAGAATTGAATTAGAGTAGGTTCTGAGGCAGGCCAGAAAGAGATATTCAGATATGACTGATGCACTAAAAATTCATGATCTTTGCACTGAAAGTTAATGACCCTTGCATTGTTTGTATATTCATAGGCTGGTCTGGTGAAGGAAGCATTTGATGCTCAGAGGAGTTTCCTGGTCATTGCATCAAAGAGCAAACAGCCTGATCAGGTCAGTAAAGCATTTCTTTCACTGTCTTCTCCTCCTCCTCTTTCTGGGGTCTTTTTGGTGATATCCTCACAAGTCATTTGCTTTGCACTCTGAAAGTCATGGGTTTGTTTAATTGATGCTGGCTGAGTTTGTGAGTCGAATGTTTATTGAGAACCCTGGAGATTGTTGCTGGAGCTGCTGTCTGCTTGCAGCTAGTTTTGTTGCTGGAGCTGCTGTCTGCTTGCAGCTAGTTTTGTTGCTGGAGCTGCTGTCTGCTTGCAGCTAGTTTTGTTGCTGGAGCTGCTGTCTGCTTGCAGCTAGTTTTGTTGCTGGAGCTGCTGTCTGCTTGCAGCTAGTTAGAGTCCTCAATGATAACCTTGGCAGCGAAGTCAATCCTTTCCACATTAACTTATAACTCTCCTCTTTTTTTCACTTCATTTAGCATCAATCAGTGTGGACACAAAAGTTCACCTAAATTATGGAATAGGTTGTGGCTGGATAGAAAGAAAGAAATTTCAGTTGCACATTAAAATTCTTTGTCCATAATTATGTGCCAAACATGATTGGTTGGTTGTACATGTAGTGTTGGATGAGCTTAGTTTTAATTCCTAATTTTACAAACATGATAAGAGATCAATCGACTGGGCTGCTAAATAATTTGAATCTGGATGGTAGACCAACAAAGCAGATCTCAGATACCATGTTCATTCTGCAAAGAAGTTATAATTAGGGCACCTGTAACTCTACCACCGGCCAGGTGTAATTTGCAGTACTGTGTGTACAAGGACACCTGTAACTCTACCACTAGCCAGCTGTAACCTGCAGTCCTGTGTGTACAAAGACACCTGTAACTCTACCACCGGCCAGCTGTAACCTGCAGTCATGTGTGTACAAGGACACCTGTAAGTAACTTTACCACCAGCCAGGTGTGACTTGCATTCCTGTGTGGACACGGACACCTGTAACTCTATCACCAGCCAGGTGTAAATTGCAGTCCTGTGTGTACAAGGACACATGTAACTCTACCACTAGTCAGGTGTAACTTGCAGTCCTCTGTATACAAGGTCACCTGTAACTCTACCACCAGTCAGGTGTAAATTGCAGTCCTGTGTGTACAAGGACACCTGTAACTTTACCACCAGCCAGGTGTAACCTGCAGTCGTGTGTGTAAAAGGACACCTGTAACTCTATCACCAGCCAGGTGTGACCTGCAGTCCTGTGTGTACAAGTACACCTGTAACTCTATCACCAGCCAGGTGTAACTTGCAGTCCTGTGTGTACAAGGACACCTGTAACTCTACCACCAGCCAGGTGTAACTTGCAGTCCTGTGTGTGGACAAGGACACCTGTAACTCTACCACCAGCCAGATGTAACCTGCAGTCCTGTGTGTGGACAAGGACACCTGTAACTCTACCACCAGCCAGATGTAACCTGCAGTCCTGTGTGTACAAGGACACCTGTAACTCTACCACCAGCCAGGTGTAACCTGCAGTCCTGTGTGTGGACAAGGACACCTGTAACTCTACCACCAGCCAGGTGTAACCTGCTGCCCTGTGTGTACAAGGACACCTGTAACTCTACCACAAGCCAGGTGTAACTTTGCAGTTCTATTTTAACAAGAATACCTGTGACTTTACCACCAGTCAGGTGTGACTTACATTCCTGTGTGGACAAGGACACCTGTAACTCTATCACCAGCCAGGTGTAACTTGCAGTCCTTTGTATACAAGGTCACCTGTAACTCTACCACCAGCCAGGTGTGACCTGCAGTCCTGTGTGTACAAGGACACCTGTAACTCTATCACCAGCCAGGTGTAACCTGCAGTCCTGTGTGTGGACAAGGACACCTGTAACTCTACCACCAGCCAGGTGTGACCTGCAGTCCTGTGTGGACAAGGACACCTGTAACTCTATCACCAGCCAGGTGTAATCTGCAGTCCCGAGTGGACAAGGACACCTGTAACTACCACCAGCTATGTGTGACTTGCAGTCCCGAGTGGACAAGGACACCTGTAACTCTACCTCCAGCCAGGTGTAACCTGCTGTCCTGTGTGTACAAGGACACCTCTAACTCTACCACCAGCCAGGTGTAACCTGCTGTCCTGTGTGTACAAGGACACCTCTAACTCTACCACCAGCCAGCTGTAACCTGCTGTCCTGTGTGTACAAGGACACCTCTAACTCTACCACCAGCCAGGTGTAACCTGCTGTCCTGTGTGTACAAGGACACCTCTAACTCTACCACCAGCCAGGTGTAACCTGCTGTCCTGTGTGTACAAGGACACATGTAGATGTGAGAAGTTGATTCTTATTGAGATATTCCTCTAGTTCAAACATTCATTAACTGGTGCCTGCGCAGAATAGAGGGAATTAAACGGTATGATAGCATCACTAATGTGGTGCTTTATAAGAGAATTCAACAAATTTCAATGACCAGGAGGTGAAGAAAAGACACTGGCGTTGGATAGGAAACGTGCTGAGAAAACCTGAGAACAATATAACTAGAATGTCTTTAAAATGAAACCCACTGGGGCGTATAAATAAATAAAGACCGAAAACACACATGGAGAAGGAAGCTAGAGAGTGGAGTTAAAAAAGATGGGGAGGACATGAGAAGAGCTGCATGCAATAGCAAAGGATAGAACGACTTGGTGTGAGTTGGTTGAGGGCAAATGCTCCATTGGAACTAGAAAGGCAGAAAAAGTTTGTATTCTCTTTCTAATTTTGTATCTCTCAGTTCTTCTCATGCCTTTCTTTTCCCAGTGTGGCTCTAGTACTTAGTATTAGTGAATGCCTTAAACAGTTTCATGATCCTTTGGTACTAGATCCTTCGGTACTTCAGTTTTTGCAGTGGATGATTTATTTAAACAAAAACAAAAAAAAGAATTCTCAGTTTTGTGACAGTAGTGTGAGAGTCATGATGAGAATGACGTCTAGAAAGAAATGACTCTTGAAGAGAACTGATTGCCCAAACCAGAAGGGGATAAATCTACATTATTTGGTTGGGTTATGAGGAGAAAACTGGAGTACATTGTGATTTTTGAACATTTAGGAGACTAGGAGAGAAGAGGCTGGACAGTTTGACATCATGGAAGATCATCTGTGTCAGAATTGATTAAAAGTATATGAGACAGAAGGGTTTGGATAGACCTGACTACCAGTGCCACAGACTGTAAAAAGAAATAGTATGAGAGTTACACTGTGGCCTCACCATTCATTATTCCCATACTCAGCGATGGGACAGTGTAGAAAACTTACATTGTGGAGATGGCACAGTATGTATTCTCTGAGGAAGCGCAGGCTTTCAATCAGCACATGACCAAACATTTTGTTAGCTTGGTCATGATTGCTTAGATTTTGTACCTAGTTTTATTATTCTTCCTCTTCTTGTTCTTTTTTTTATGCTCACCATCTTTAAACTCAGTTTGTAAGTTCTGGTTGTTCGGCCATGTCTGGACTTTGGGATTGTTCTAGAAGATAAGTTTGTTCTGCATGCTTATTTTATTTTAAAGATCTGGCTTATTTGTGTGCAGACTGTTGGTTCCTCGTCTGTCAGGCAGATGCTTTCAGACTTTGAAGGAAACACCCATAATTAGTTGCCTTTTACAACATGTTTGTTGGGGAGGCACTTAGTCCACTGATCAATCGATCAGTTTGGCCCCTCTGAGCTGCTTCCTAAAGGTCTACCATACCCATCCTGAGATTAAGACATCCAGTCTAGATGGCAGACCAACAAAGCAGATACCCTCCCTGTTCAGCCTCCCAGAAAAAGTTATACTTACGGCGCCTGCAAAGGTTACCCCAGCCAGGTGTAACTTAGTCATGTGTGGCTAAGGCTCATTACGGTGGGTCTGTTCTTTGTTCCCCCAAAATGGGGTCCCAGAACCAACACGGGAAGGTTCAGTAGCCAGTCTCAGTTTAACTGTTGCCTGCTAAATCATCCAGATTAGGTGCTTTTTTTTTTCTATTTGGCACTTTTCTGTATTAGACAATAGTGTTTTATTATGCAATGTTGAGGTGTGGGAACCACAGCTTATGGCGATGGTTATTTCAGGCCGCCGGGGAAAAAGTACCTTCTCTCTTTGCAACAAAACCTGGGTACTGTTGTAAAGACCATGTGTTGTTGTCTCTGAAAAAAAAAATATATATATATATGTTTGAATACAAAAGTGAATTGAAGCAGCAACCATCTTTGAAGATTTCAAAATGCCTCAATGAGTTATAAAACAAATATATACAATACAATGTTTTTTCAAAACATTCGGAGCAGCTGACTGCTCAGGTATTAGTAAAATGTTTTTGTTTTTCCCAGTTTGTGTTACTTTGAAAATCATATTGTTTTGTGGTTGTTTTGTTCTTTCTGATACCTGCAGTCATCATTATCTTGGTGCTGTTTTTTGTTTGTTTTAATGTTAGATTAATTTTTCTGTTGATTGTTCATACCTAGTTTACTACAGCTCTGTCTTGTTCCTAAAGGGTTAAAAGTTGAAAGAATCAATTTCATGCTTCTTCTTCTTCTTCCGCTGCTGCCGTTGCCGCCCTTTATTACTCCAATGGAGCATGGGCCCTCAACCAGCTGACACCATGTCATCCTATCTTTGGCTATTGTATGCACTCCCTGTTTTTCCCATCTTTTTAACTTCACTGTTCAGCTCCCATTTTTTTTTAAATAGTCCCGTATGAGTGTGTCCCTTGTGGGTTCCTGTGCACAAAGAATCTAGTTATATTTTTCTAATGTGTTTCCCCCATTTCTTTCTCCACATTTCTGCCTATGTTACTACCACATCTTGAAATCAACTTCACCAAGACTAATTGGATTTTTATTTGCCTGGATTATTCTCATTATCTTTGTTTTTTCTTTATAGATTATTAGATCTGGTTGTTGTGATCTCTTATCAAGTATGTTTTAATTTTTTGTGTATCTAAATTTGAGAATGGGATAGAAGAGAAATTTCATCAGCAAAGCCCAGATCATCAGGCTAAGGGTCTGCTGAGTTTTATCCCTGGTGGTAGCTGTTGTCTTCATAGTCCAGTATATTGCCAATAAAACTAACATTCTTGGCTTCTTCTCTTGATCACTCGTTCATTCAGCACAGGGTGGCTCTTGTTTCAGCTATCTTCCTTTAATTCCAGGTACTTGATCCCACTGTTAGCTATCACGGTTCACTGCAGGCACTCTTTTCACTCAGCTCCACCTGTTTCTCGCTCTGTCAAACATTAACTAATCAGTCAACAACTCATCAATCAGTGCTCTGTCAAACATTAACTAATCAGTCAACAACTCATCAATCAGTGCTCTGTCAAACATTAACTAATCAGTCAACAACTCATCAATCTGTGCTCTGTCAAACATTAACTAATCAGTCAACAACTCATCAATCAGTGCTCTGTCAAACATTAACTAATCAGTCAACAACTCATCAATCAGTGCTCTGTCAAACATTAACTAATCAGTCAACAACTCATCAATCCGTGCTCTGTCAAACATTAACTAATCAGTCAACAACTCATCAATCAGTGCTCTGTCAAACATTAACTAATCAGTCAACAACTCATCAATCTGTGCTCTGTCAAACATTAACTAATCAGTCAACAACTCATCAATCAGTGCTCTGTCAAACATTAACTAATCAGTCAACAACTCATCAATCCGTGCTCTGTCAAACATTAACTAATCAGTCAACAACTCATCAATCAGTAACTAATCAGTCAACAACTCATCAATCAGTAACTGATCAGTCCTGCTGTCTTGCCTCCAATATTTATTGTCTTCCCATCCACAGGTTTCTCCTTCCAGTTGCTCATTCGTTCATGAGAAATCACAAGCTTACTTCATACACGCTTTCCTTTTCCATTCCTAACTGGCCCTTCATCCTTAACCTGTCACACTGGGAAACTCCCGCTTATGCTTTCCCACTCCTTGCAATGTTATTATTCATTGATCTTCCTTCAGTGTTGAGTTTTGTGTCTGTTTATAACTGTTCTCTGTTTAAATAATGTCTGTCTCAAACATCTGTTTATATCTATTCAAAAGAACAGACTTTATTTCCTTTATTACCAATTTTTATGAGCAGTTGGGCTCTCCCGCTGGAGGCCCAGGTTCGAATCCTTGATAAGATTGTGGATTTTATTCTGTCGGTGACAAAAATAAAATCCTGGCCTGCATAGTCTGTGGCATCAGCACTGGCCATGC
Source organism: Candidula unifasciata (assembly GCA_905116865.2). Taxonomy (NCBI): domain Eukaryota; kingdom Metazoa; phylum Mollusca; class Gastropoda; order Stylommatophora; family Geomitridae; genus Candidula; species Candidula unifasciata. Next base: position 880,604 of record CAJHNH020005557.1, read on the forward strand.
CTCCCTAAATCAAAAACTCCCTTGCTTCACCTCAGAGGGGTGTTTAGGGGGTGTGTAGCAGTACCCAGGGGTACATGGCTAGTACAGTTACTCTGCAGGCTGTGATATTTTTTTGGGTCCCAGACGGAAAAATATCCAACACCTTATCTAGGATTCAAATCTCGGTCTCCAACGTCAGAACCCACTGTTTCGCCACTCCTTTTATTTTTGTGAAGGAGAGTTAACAATAATCTACACTTTTCATTCTACAGTTTATTTACCTGAGGCTAGGGTTTCACAGTGCACATAATGTTTCTGCGTATCTCTCTCCAAGCTAATGTATTCCTTCCAAATAAAAGCTTTTCAGTTGGTCGTGAAGCCATTTTTGCACGTCTATGTCTGAACTTGTGTTCTGCAGTAAGCTTTCTTGTGCCCACCGTGCACAGATTTTATGAAAACCAATCTCGATATGGATGATTTGATGGGCAGAACCATGACTAATATTTAGCGCAGATGCTACCTCATCGATGGTAATTCGCCTGTTTGCCAGAATCATCTCTCGAACTTGCTGAATGTTGTCGTCTATAATGATGCTACCTCATCGATTGTAATTCGCCTGTTTGCCAGAATCATCTCTCGAACTTGCTGAATGTTGTCATCTGTAATGGAGGTTGATGGCCAGCCTGCTACTTCAGGCATCACACTTGTTGTTTGACCACTTTTAAACTTCTCGATCCACAAAACAGTTTTACATGATAGTGCACATCCCCATATTGCGAAGATAGTCTACAATGAATTTCAGAACCTTTGACACCCTCCTACCAGAGGAATCATATCACGGCTCGTTGTTCCTCTTTGGTGCAAACTTCTAATGGCGTGGGCATGATCTATTTGCAACAGAAGGGAACAAAAATGGCAGAATTAGGATCAAACTTTCATTGCATTATCACAACAATATAACAAGAAAATGAGCGATTACAGAAGTCAGAATGGACTATGTAAGAAGAGTTATGTCAAAAATGTTTATAATTTTATTTTACTTCACCTCGTACATTGTTTGATTCTGTAAAAGTGATATGCGTTATCCTTAATTTACTTTATTGAACTTCTGTTCTTGCCTTTGATACCTATTTCATCCTATTTAATAAATTTGGGTGCTATTCTGGTGCAGTGGCTGGACGCTCACCTGTCAGCCTGAAGCTCTTGGGTCACATCTACATCGAGGCAAATTGACCTCTTGGGTCACATCTACATCGAGGCAAATTGACCTCTTGGGTCACATCTACATCGAGGCAAATTGACCTCTTGGGTCACATCTACATCGAGGCAAATTGACCCGTGGCTGCCATATCCACCAAGCTTAAAATAGGTACTAAGAAACGTCCTGGGAAATATTGATGGCTTTGCATGGTGTTGAAGCATCACAGCACTCTGGACATTCCCATAAGCACTCTGTTCTAATCTACAGCAGCCAGCAAAGAGTTCCTGTAGCGATGGTGCAGTAGCAGTTTGATTCAGCTGTACTATTCTCCCCAGACTATAGTGATTGATCTGTCCATGGCTCCACATTGTTCACTTTCTCTAAAAGGCCTCTACCACATCTAGCATGACATACATAAATTCACCACCTGTTGGTGCAGAACGAGCCAGTCTGCCTGCCTGTTCATTTCCCAAAACTCCTGCATACCCCAGAGAAAATATCCAACAAACGCCAACTGCTCAGGACCTCTGTGCTGATTTGCTTATAAAACTACATGTCTAGCACCATACACTAACAACAACAACAACGGCTTGAAAAGGGTCCTTTACATTTTATTTTATTTTATTTTAATTAATTTTCCTTGGATAACTCGTGTCAGATTTTCTTCGTATGGAATGGGCCGTATCAATCTAGAGGCTGCAGCTGGTAAGATTCACAGAGATAGTTTTCCTAGACCTCCTAGACGTCTTGGGAAATAAGTTGGCTGGATTAGACCCACTTGGGGGGTGAACTGCAACCGCTCAAGGCAGAGGTGACCTCTCGCCTGTGGGACAAAGTGAGGGATACAATGGAAGTTATTACAAACCTGTACCAGGAGAGAATGATGCAGTGAAGAGCTGTGAGCGTCACTCGAGACAATAGGAAAAGCTATAGAATTAGCTAACCAGATGACTACTGGTTCTGTAAGCATGGAGATTTTGGCTGGCTGTCGAATCTTTACCCTTATGAACCCAGATAAACTCACATTAACCGTGTTTTACAACCTACAAGTTGGATACATTTTTGTTAAAGCAATATGCTTTTTTCCCCAGCTGTGTTCTCAAACAAAACATTGCTTCTGATGTTCATTTTTATGAGAAAATCAAACTGTTCGGAAACTTCAATGTCTATTAGGATTTCTACGTTCTTGTATAATCTTGTTGTATTTTGTGGCACATATAACTAGTTATTCTCAAATTAAAGCAATCATTTTCTCCGGATGTTTTGAGCAGTGTTTGACAGTTAATATTTTCATGCCTTATGGTATGAAACCTTATCTTTTAAATTTAAACAAGGAAGTTACAATCACCAGAGGTCACAGTTTATTGCCTGGCTTGTTTCACTGTACAATGTCCTGTGCTTACTTCTGAAATCGACAAGCTAAAGCAAATAAATGAATTCTTTTTTTTTCTTTCCTAAAATAAAAGTATGCACCGTGCTCATCTGTAAAGGCCTCAGTTACCAGAGTAATCTGCTGTTTATATCTTCTTTGTTTAAATTTATATTTCTTTGATGTGTTGTATGTATTGTTGCATAGCTCAGTGCTTTTATCTACTTCAAAATCTTCAAGGGCTGTTATTGTTTCTGTTGGTATTGTAACACTGCCCAGAGCTTGTTTATCTTCTCTTTGTATTGTTTACGACTCCCTCTGCTTCCCACTTGAGAAACTTGTTCTTCTGCATCTGCCCTTAACTCCTGGATATCGTGGAATTCATCATTTGTTGACCCAGAACTAATTTAACTGATCTTTTGTACCAAAAGAGGTAAAAGAGTGGCTAGCACGTTGTGTTGCAATGTACACTTTGCCAGCAGTATCTGCAATGTTGCGTCCATCACTTCCAGTTTTGGCAGACACCTAACTAGTTGTCTTTCATATTACAGAGGCAGTTAGCATATTCTTTTCCTAAGACGGGGGAAACTTGAAAAACACCCACAGAGAAGCTTGAGAATACAATGTATATCATCAAGCTTCACAATATAACAAACACAGACAAAAGCGCCCTGATATACATTTCATTTAGGTTTATATCTTTCCTTGATGTTGAGAATGCAATGAAATGCCTGACTGTAGAGTGAGGGCTTATTGCCTCTTTCATCCTAAAACAGTACCCATGCATATAAAGAGGAAGTAAATGTAGGGTGGGAGGGGGGGTATGGTTAACAATGTCATGACCTTCAAGTACTAGGGTTCAGTCCCCATGATAGGTGGTTTTCTTGTAGTTTTCGGTTGTAGAAGAGACTGGGGCCACACTGCGTATAATATTCCCACAGTCAGCAGTGGTACACCGTACCCAGCCTTCATTGTGAAGTCATCACAGAAATATGTAATGGTGAGAATTTCAGCATCACTTGCATCAGGTTTGATCGTCTCTGCTGAGCTGCTAGCTGCCCCTCACCATCCAAGACCAGTGTACTGCTTGTGAACTTTGCAACTCTAGTGATAATTCTTGGGGGCTGAAAATATTTCACGTGTGAACCGAACAGCATTCCACAAATTAACTGATTACCTTCAGATTTCTTGCCAACTGTGCCATTGAAAACCCTCATTCATCTGTAATTTTCATGAGTAGGGACCACTAACACTGTAACCTACCACTAAAAGACCTTGAACTGAGACTGGCTATCTAACTCTTAACAAAACTGTTCTGCTTCTCTACCTTATGTTTTAGTTCTTTGAAGTAGTGAAATATTTTCACATCTAATGCTCTACATCAGGGCTATTCAGGTAAGGGTTTCTCGGATGACAAAATGTTGAAGATGGTGAACGTTATGGACCAGAGCTTTAAGCCTGCAGTATAGAAAGATCACTAATACGATACAGTTGGCATTGATCCGGGGCCCGCTTGTTTTAATTCTCTGCTGGCCAGACTCAGCACACAGGCAGCCTGTTGAGCAGCCATGCTCTTCATTGACCAGGGTTTGATTCCTGAGGTGCGCTCTTTAAAAAAGACTGTTCTTATGGCTTTCAGACAGGTATGAGAGTCACACCATGGAAGAGATTGGTGCTTCACCAAGAAATATTCCAGTAGTTGGCATTGGATATATTGCAGCTAACCTTCATTGTGGAAATGGCACAATTCTTTTTCTTGTCCCTCTTTTCTAGTTAAAAAATATCAAATGGCGAAGAGGACTATAAAGTAAACCCTTTATCCTGAGAATCTGAAGCTTAAAATTGGACCAAATTCCCCAGAAATTTCACATTTGTGAATTATCTTAAAGTGACTTGTTTGCTAGACACATAGTTTTTAAAGCTTCGCAGTGTTTTTTTTTTTTTTTTCCATTTTTAAAGTGTTCCTAGGATAAAATGGTTAAGAACACTGATGTCCTTTCTAGACCAGACAACTGACGAAGAAAACAAAACGTTTTCTCAAACTGTGAATTCTAGACAAACAATTGTCGAGAGGTATATTTATTTCTCAGTGCTGGCACTAACTTGTGCTATTGTGTTTTCTTGCATTGTTTTCACAAGTTTTTGTGTGTAAAAGAATCAGATAAGGTTTCACTGCAGAAACTGAGTGACAAACAGGCATTCCTTAGAACTCGTGCATCAGTGAGCTTGTACCATAAATCAGAATAGTTGTTCAGGCAGATGGCGGGAGGTGAGATCTTGAAGATATAGAGGTCTTGACATGTTCTTCCACAACAGTTAGGCAGTAAAGTGGTTGGTTCTACTGCGTCTCTATAAGGTAGTCAGCATACTGGTTGACAAGCCTCATGCATTATCTTCTCATTCTGGCTCGTTTGTCTTTGCATTTCAACGTTCTTATCTGAAACTTCAGCTGCATTTTGTTTTATACCTATATTTATCACTGAAGTAGGAATGTTTATTATTCTGTTGCTGTTGTATGCAGGAGGGGAGTTATCTCTTGCATACTCAACAATGTATCTAGATGGTAATGATTAACGTTCACAACACGAGGTGTTACACAGTTAGTTGAGCACGATACAACACTCTGTTCACCGATAGTGTATTTATTCAACAGAACATTCGTGCCTACCAGCACGCACACATAGGGATACAATAATGCAAATCATAAGATACAGTCTTCACCCTGCTGATGGCATTCAAGAGCTTACAAAACACAATATGCCCAGTATCCTTCACATGAATCACAAGCAGCCCTTAGGAACGCAGCATAATCTTGCTGCCGTCCCTGGATCCACGAGCTGTCACCACCTCTGTGCCTGTGACAGCCAGCTAGCCACTCAAACTATGGCTAGCAGTAGTGATGGACCATTTTCAATTAACTTACTCGGCCTTGCTGTTAATAATACATTGCATTAAAAAGGCACATACATTTTGAACTGACTAGAGATGCTAATCACTTCCGACATGTCCACGACCCACAGTCGTGAGTCAGAACACAGTAAGGAATCCTACACAATGGACTGGCTAGAGACTCCCAATCACCGAGTCTTTTCAACACACAGCTGAGAGTCAGAACATCGACGAGGAATGATCACGTCCCCGCTGTAGAATAATTGCTAACTTGACAAATGAAGGACTTCACACATCCTCGCAGCAAGATAATCACCTCTCCATTGGCTTATCCTTGAGACCTGCCCAAGTTCATTCCATGAGTTCTCCATGCTTTGGCAGATACATGGATGGCACAGCGATTATTCCTGGGATTTAACTCATGCTGACCCTAACTTCACCTGTGTGCTACAAATTCTCGGTCTAAGTGTCAACTTAGGTACTGTTGACCTTTCTCATGATTTCTCTGGCCAATATACCTGTTCTCAGTTCAATAGAGATTCGACACACAACAGTTGCCTGCGAAAATATGTTGTACAGAAGTGTCAATATTTAGAAAATTAATTAAGGCTTCAAAAGAAGACATTACTAGACTTGCTGTTTCGTTGTCTTGTTGGGTCCGAACCTAATTGGTCAGGAGCTTGCCACGGATTTTCTGCTCAGGACCTCAGATGTGAGGTGAAATAGAGGTTGATAAATTGTTTACTGCTTGTCCTCCGGGTGACAATTTAATTTGTGATCAGCCAGATATATTCTTCTTCGGTTTTACAGACTGTAAACTCTGGCAGGAAGTTTTGCATGTTTGCTCCCTTCTGTTCTTTAGTTTTGTTCCAAAATTTGAGTTTGAATGTACAGTTCTGGCTTATTTGTATGCAGACGTTAGCTCCTTGCCTCTCAGGCAGATGCACTGTTAGTTTGAAGAAACTAACCTCTTATTATTTGACTCTTATGACATGCTTTTTAGGGAAGCAATGGGCCTGTTCATGTTTGTGAAACCAGGTACATTTTAAGCTCTTAGAGATGGTTCTGCAGGATAGACATAACATTGATACCTGCTGAGACTCATTCTTTAGGAAGTGAGCACAAGATATTAATAGGGGTAATGATGTTTAATAATGTTTGAACAATCAGCACAGGAACTCTTGAAGGCAACTGAAGAGGTCTTTGGGGCACATAGGAACATCCTGATAGTCCAAACAGTGTTTTCCCGTAATGAATTTAAATAGTTGAGTTGAGTCAAGAATTGACATCACAGCACTCGGGGCATTCTCATGTGTGCTCTGGCCTCATCTTCAGCAGCCAGCTCAGAGTTCCAATACTGATGGTACCGGTCACAATCTGGTTATATGTTAGTCTTACCTTTCCTCTTATAGTGAGCCGGCCAGACCTGTGGTTAGACCCAAGTGCCTCACTCTCTCAAGGCCATAATAATTTTGTTTCTTTGCTGATTCCGTTGCTTGTTCCCAAAGGGCCTTGACCACATCTGCCTTGTCATGTATCAGCTCACCACCCAGTAGTGCAAATCCAGCCAGTCTGTCTGCCTGTTCATTACCCACTACAATGTGGGTACAAACAATAAATTTCCAGGCATATTCCGCTGTATCTCTTCAGGTGCATTACTACAGATTTACATCAACATAAAATAAGCACAACAAATGAATAAGTCCCAACTGAAATGCAAATAGTCTTTTTTGATGCGTCATGGTTTATCCAATCTGGCCAATGGACCGCCAGTAAAATAACCTTGGTTTAAAAAAACCAATACTGTTTTTAGTTGATAGATTCACATCCCGACCTCATAAAAATTTGTGCAGGCATGAATACAGCCGATAGCAATAACTATATATCTCATAAATAGATCACTATAAACAAATCAGAAAAGTGACATTCACAGGGCATTGGCCTTCACCCAGAAGTGTAGGTTTTGTGGCTTTTCAAGCAGCAGGGTTAATTATCAGGCATTATCCACATCTTATTCCTTTTTTAAAAAATCACTTCACTCTGGCTGCTGAAGATGGTGATGGGGCACTTATGGGGTCTAAAGTGCTGTGATGTCATTGATGAACCTATTCCAGAATAAGTGTGACTGACAAGGAAAGAGCTTTGTAAGAAGCTTTACTTATGAACCCTAAACAACTGTCTATGAAAGCTTTACTTTTGAACTCTTGCTAACTGTCAATTAAAGCCTTACTTATACATTCTAAAGAACAATATGTGAAAGCTTTACTTATGAACTCTAGAAAAAAAAACTCTCTATGAATGCTTTACTTATAAACTCAAACAAAAATCTGTCTATTTTAAGATTTAAAAATCTTTTTATTTATGAATTCTAAAAAAACAGTCTGTTAAAGCTTTACTTGTGAGCTGTAAAAAAACGGTTTATGAAATCTTTTCTTGTGAACTCCAAAAAACAGTATGTGAAACTTTTACTTATGAACTCTAAAAAACTGTCTGTGAAACTTTTACTTATGAACTCTAAAAAACAGTCTGTGAAACTTTTACTTATGAACTCTAAAAAACTGTCTGTGGAACTTTTACTTATGAACTCTAAAAAACAGTCTGTGAAACTTTTACTTATGAACTCTTTAAAAAAAACTGTCTATGAAAGCTTTGAAAAAAATTGACAGCTTTACTTATGAACTCTTAAAACATAGTCTCTGAAAGCCTTACTAAGTTTTACTTATGAACCCTAAAACCCTTATGAACTCCAAAAAACTGTGAAAGCTTTACCTTTGAACTCTTGAAAATTAAACTGTCTATGAAAATAAGCAAACTAATAAATTTTATGTTTATGCATTCACAAGTAAGAATAGATATTTTGAAAGATATAAAAAGGGGCATTAGAGAAAACAGGTTGGATATAACAAAGACCATATGTAAACGACATTAAGAATTCATACAGAGTGTTGTCCCTTAATAAAGACATTAATTTACATTAAGCTGGGGAGATATTGTGAAACCATGTAAAATTTTGAGTGTCTGCCATGTTTGTTTTTCTTGTACCTTTCAGAACACATTTGTGGAATTGCTGAAACCGTCTGCTACAAAGCTACAAGCGGTGCAGGTAAGAGGGCTTTCGACTTTGTTGGCCAACTTTGCAATGTGTGATTGACTGTTCTCCTTGTGTACATTTCCATTGTGTTCCAGGTGATTGTAGTTTTTTTTCTTCTCAGACATACCAAAACAAACTTATGATGGCCCATTTAATAGGCACTAATAAGAAAGAAAGGGAATTTTTCAAGCATTCTTATGGCTAAGAACACAAGACTGTACCCATGCATGTGTACTTAACGATTTCATAGCAAGATCCAAGCAGGTTCTCTGCAAAAGCAGTGGATTGAGCCATTACAGAAGTCCACTGTGCGTAACATTGTCTTTATCTTCGTTCAGGGATATGCGGGTGTAAATGGAAATGAAAGGGCTGATAAGTTGGCTGGATCCGCTGTCACCGCTGAAAGTCAAGCCATGGATCATGCTGATATTATTAATGCCCTCAGAGAAGTGGGAAGGGTGGAGGACTCTGGAGGCAGCGATTTCCACATCGCTCACCAGAATGAAAGAGACGGGAGTTAAGATCTGCGTAGCTTAAAGCGAGAGACACACCCGGCATACAAAAAGACTTATCAGTCAACAAAGAACTGGCACTATTAGTCACGCTAAGGGTTCATATTGATTGAGGGAAGGATCTGAACACCTATGGACATGTCTGGAGTGCAGTGATCATATCCCAATTAATTAAGTTCATTGTTACAGAAAGTTTCTAGGAATACATTCTCCTTCTTATTATAGTCTGTACCATGCGATGTTGGTTGTCATGTCCGTCCACAGCCTTCTCATGTTCCTTTAGTCACTTCTGACACAGAGAATGATGTACCATGTGATGTTGGTAGTCATGTCCGTCCACGGCCTTCTCATGTTCCTTTAGTCACTTCTGACACAGAGAATGATGTACCATGTGATGTTGGTAGTCATGTCCGTCCACGGCCTTCTCATGTTCCTTTAGTCACTTCTGACACAGAGGATGAGGTACCATGTGATGTTGGTAGTCATGTCCTTCCACGGCCTTCTCATGTTCCTTTAGTCACTTCTGACACAGAGGATGATGTACCATGTGATGTTGGTAGTCATGTCCGCACACGGCCTTCTCATGTTCCTTTAGTCACTTCTGACACAGAGGATGAGGTACCATGCCATGATGTCAGATTGTGCAGCATCTTCTCTCTTGGTCTCCCTCTCCCATATTTCCACCTCCAGCTTTACGACCGTCCTGATCTAATCCAGTTTTTTCTTCTCATGACATAATGAAAGAATGAATATTGTCTCCTAGAAATATTTTAGGTTAAAAAAAAATAGTTTGCAAGATGCGAACATTGAAGAATATTGGTACATACACAGCATCCTCTCTCAGAAAGCGAAATAATTTGACCATATTTAAACAGCAAAGGGTTTAGAAAGAACTGCAAAGTTTGGGTCTGTGAAGAAAGGGCAGGAAAAAATCAGAATGATAGTGTCCACGGATCATAATAATGCCTTAGGCAGCAACAAACCTGAGGCTTGGGAACTAGCAAAAGTTCTAGAACAGTGATTCCTAGATGGATAAGGCTCGCAGACCCCTCTTATTTTTGACGCACTACCAGAGACCCCATCATCAATCAGCAAGTCCTTTTCAGAACGTGGCTCTCTTCACGGCACACCTGAAAATATCCCTTTCCCTAGCCAGCTCTCCAGCCCCATGTTCTCTCAGTGCCGTCGCATCTTCAGTGACCTGTATTTATCTTCATGGAGGTTGACCACTGTACACAAACTGCACCATCCATCACCGTTTTTTCTAAGCCATGCTTTATAATATAATAATCATATTAAAAAGTTTCCATGTGGGTTCTAGGGCCCCATTTTTTGGGTGGGAGTGGGAGGAGTAGACCCACTCCTCCCCCCTCCCCCACCAAACATGTCGTAAAAATAAGCTAATTATGGGGTGTATTCTGTGAGCGGAGTGCATCTGCATAAAAGGCGAGGAACCAACAGTCTGTTTACAACTGGGTCAGATCTGTGAAACAGGTGTGCACTAAAAATTCAAGTTCTGAAAAAGACCAGAATCAGAAGTGGGCTAACAACTAGAACCCTAGCGCCGAAGTTTTTAGCTGGTGAATGTGAAGAAGAAGAGAAAGAATGAAGGTAAATCTGTAGTAGAATCATTTTAAATATAAAGGTTTGAGGTTTCTTTTGTTGTTGTAAATGATATCAGTGACTCCTTCGATTTGCTCCAGTGACAACCAGTTGGGAGCCACTGATGTAGTGTATTTCTATCAGGCTGTGACAGAAGCAGTATTCATTAAAAGACATGCCCATAAGGATTAGGGGCCATCATTGTGTAGTGGCCAGAAGCTCACCTGGGGCCCAAAGTTTGTGTGTTCAAATCCGTATTAAGCTAGATTTTGTTGTCAAAAATGACCTCATCCTAAGTGAAAAATTATTTCGAAGCTGATGGTTTGATTTTACAGATGAATGACCAGAGGGAGACAATCTACATTCTTTGTTTATGTCAGAAGGAGAAAACTTGAGTACATTGTGACAGTGGGAAAGTTGGAGGGAAGGAGAGGTAGAGAGAGAGAGAGGATGTTGGACAGTTCGGCTTTCTGGTATGGAGGATCATCTGTGTAAAAGATGATTGAAAGTACACAAGACGGAAGGTTGTGGAAAGACATGATAACCAACGCCACACGACATGGACTTTAAGAAGAAGAAGAAGAATCTGTTCTACCAAATTTTCCTACGGTCATGGAAAGGGTCCATGGTTATAATAAAGATCTAAGAGGTCCAGTTTACTCAGACCTGTTCAGAGAAGATCACAGATGAAAAATACAGATCATGTTTCTTTTTAGGATTTTCGTGAGAACAATCGCAAGAGTGATTACTTCAATCATTTGTCTGCAATCAGCGAGTCCATTGCTGCCTTGGGATGGGTCACTATTGTGAGTATCTTTATGCATCTTTCATTTTCATTGTCTTTCCATTTAATTATCATAAATGTCATCATAGTTGCTAACATCCTCATCATATCTGTCATCATCATCATCACTACTTCTGTTTATACTTGAGGAAGTATTGAGCCTGAACATTAGTGAATACATTTTATTGTTGTTGATGTATTAATTTTTTTCCCCCAGTACACATTCAAATAATACCATTATAATTATAACATTACAACAAAGCGCTTTGTCTTGCACACAAAGGTAGAAAAGGAAATATCAGGTTGTTACCGCGATAAGTTTTTTCTAAATTTCAAAGAAGAAAACAGATTTGTTCTTTTTAAAGGGGGAGGTGTGTGTACATCCCGTGAAATGATTAGAAAAATCTAACGCATTGAGGTGCTTCCACACACACATCAGCTTGTCTCTGCATCCCAGGATAGAAGAGGAATGATTAATCGTATTAGCTTGTCTCTACTTCGCAGGATAGAAGAGGAAAGATCAATCACATCAGCTTGTCTCTACTTCCCAGGATAGAAGAGGAATGATCAATCACATCAGCTTGTCTCTACATCCCAGGATAGAAGAGGAATGATCAATCACATCAGCTTGTCTCTACATCCCAGGATAGAAGGGGAATGATCAATCACATCAGCTTGTCTCTACATCCCAGGATAGAAGGGGAATGATCAATCACATCAGCTTGTCTCTACATCCCAGGATAGAAGGGGAAAGATCAATCACATCAGCTTGTCTCTACATCCCAGGATAGAAGAGGAATGATCAATCACATCAGCTTGTCTCTACATCCCAGGATAGAAGGGGAAAGATCAATCACTTCAGGTTGTTTTTACATTCCCAACACCCCCCCCCCCCCCCCCCAACCCCAAAAAAAAAAAGAAGAGACACAGGTGAACAAGTCTGCAGGAAATGTCTACTTCCCAAGATAGAAGAAGAAGAAGAAGAATTACTGTGATGGCTTATTAACAACTGCTCATCACAGAATCAAAGAAAAAAAAAAAGAGATTTAGAAAGAGCCACAGCATTCAAATTTAGTAAATCACAGAAAAAATAGAGGGTGAACCCTAGAAACATTATATACAGTAAACAAACAATACTTTGTTCGGTGCTCATAGAAAGAAGTAGAAAGATGGAACACATTAGACAACATCAAAATCAAAAGCTGTAGTTACTGTGTCGGGAATCGAACCTGTCACCTCCAGATGGCAAGTGCGCCTCACTGCGGAAACAAGTTTACTAAGACACATGACCAACCAGGCACCCCTAAAAAATGTGTCTTCATTGGTCATGTCTCTTCACATATTTTAGTATATTTGTTTTCAAAGCGAGGCACACACCTTATTTGGAGGTGACAGGTTTGATTCCCGGCACAGTAACTATAGCTTTTGATTTTGATGTTGTCTTATGTGTCCTTTTATCTTTCTACTTCTTTCTAAGAGTGCCGATCAATGCATTGTTTGTTTATTATATAAAGGTAATAAATAACATTCTGGATTCTGAATTTATGGAAGATTAGACACGTTTCTCTTTCTGTTCTCTGCACAGACCCCAGCCCCTGGTCCTTATGTGAAAGAGATGTCAGATGCCGGCACCTTCTACACCAACCGTGTCTTGAAAGATTACAGGGAGAAAGACCCCAAGCATGTTGAATGGTCTCGATCCTGGCTGGCTACTCTGACAGAGCTGCAAGCCTACATCAAGCAGTTCCACACCACGGGCCTCTCTTGGAATCCTCAGGTAAGAATTTAATTGTGCTTTTGTTTGTTTTGGAAGTTGTTAATTTTTTGCTCACCTACATATGAACTGAACATATACCTCTACCAAGTAATAAGGCGAAGGTACAATGGAAGTATTGTTTTTGTCTACCCAGTATATTTTTCTCTCTGTATTTCTCTTTTTTTTTTTCTGTATGATTAATTTTTTGAACTCTTTTACCCTGGTAACTCTAAAAGACATGGTTCATTACTCTTTAAGATTTTTGCCAGTTTTTAACCCTTTGAAAAGTGTTAGCTTTTGTTCGTTCGTTGCGCTGTCTATTCTGTATCACCTCTTACCTTACCCTTCCTTTTTCTCTGTTTCTCTAACATATTTCTCCTGCTCTTTCTCTGTTCTTCTGCCTCTTTTCCTACATTCTCTCTCTCTCTCTCTCTCTTGTTCTCTCTCTCTCTCTCTCTCTCTCTCTCTCTCTCTCTCTCTCTCTCTCTCTCTCTCTCTCTCTCTCTCTCTCTCTCTCTCTCTCTCTCTCTCTCTCTCTCTCTCTCTCTCTGTGTGTGTGTGCTAGTGCTCTATCAATCTGCCGGTCATAATCTTTTTTTAACTTTGTTTTGCTTTTGTATACTTTTTATGTCAATATGTGTAGTGTTCATATGTACATATATATGTATTTATCAGTGTATACATGTATGTGCTTATGTGGACATTCAGGTCTGTCCTGTGAGTAAGCACATGTTTAAAACACTTTAACTACCAAATTTTAATTTTTTCCCCTAAATACTTTTGCCCCTCACCCCCCCCCCCCCAACTTCCCTATTTATGCCCTGAGTGTACTGGTGCTCCTCCTCATGTGAATTTACATGCAAACCTCCATCAACTGTCTCTCTTCAAAGAAGTAAAAAATATGCAAAGATTAGGTGATCAGCCAAAGAAACTGAAAGCACAGACTCCACCTGCCACTATGTTGTGGATAATCTGTTTCATTCCTTTGTCCTGTCTACATGTCAGAGAAATAAAGAGCTGCATCCTCGTGTGGGTTCTGGGCTCCAGAATAGACCCACAGACCCCCTAACAAGAATGTTCTACAAGGTGACCGATTCGGGGAGTTTCCTTCGAAAGTCAGAATGCATCTGGGTGAAAGGCGAGGAAGTAGCAGTCTGCATGCAGATAAGCCAGGTCTGTAAAATGGATGTACACTCAAAATTCAAGTGCTGGAAGAAGACCAAAGTTCAGAAGTGGACTAACATCCGGCACATTTCACTGGAGTTTACAGCCCACAAATGCAAAGAAAGAAGAAGAGTTGAAACTTCACGTTAGCAACCAGATTACCCAGAGTTATTGTCCTCTTACCGCACTAGCTCCATAAAGCAAGAACAGTATACACACACATATACAAAAGCCACTAAGAACTAACAAAAAAATAAAAAACAAAGCCACCCAGAACCTGACAGTGACAGAGTGCTCCATTAATATTGCCGTCATCTCCTGTCAAGTGGGGTGGCAGCCGGTATGCCCCAAACAAAGTTTCCAGCTAAACAACAAATGCCTGAAGCCGCTCCGCTGTGTCGTTAGCACTTAACATCGGAACAGGAGATGACAATCTGAGAATCCTGAAGCTGGCGATGAAACAAGAACAGGCTTTGTTGCTTGTTTTGCGCTTCATTGTTGGCAATTACTTTGTTTTTTTCCCTCTTCTTCTTCTACAGTCACTTTAAAAAAAGGAGTGTTTGTTTGGTTAGGTAGTAATAGTTTTTTTTTTTTTTTTTGTGTAATGTCATTGCTGCACTGTGAAGTCAGTGGTCAGGTATGTACACTGCTGGCCTCAATAGTAATTGCTAGGATTCGTTTTTGGAATTTTAGAAATACCAGTGAAAATGAAACAAAAATTAAGTGCATTTGAAAACAAATGCCTGAGCAAATTAATGAACATTAAATGGGGTGCATTTATATCAGGTGTGTAGTAAAAGAAAACTTGTATAATTAACTGTAAGACAAAAAAGATGACATGAGGAGAAATGGACAGAGAATTATCTAACAAGCACTGGAGACAAATAGGTTGAGGAAAAATAGACATTAAGAACAACCCTGAGGTGAATGTTGTCAAGAGAGACCAAGGACGTCGGACTGGATTCCATCCATGACATCGATTGCACGGATCAGATTTGACTGAGTTGCTCTAAGACAGTAGTCGGTACTATCTGTTCTCTGTTAACTTGTTTAGATGTGACTGAGCTACCATATGACACTAGTCGGTGCTATCTGTTCTCTGTTAACTTGTTTAGATGGGATTGAGCTACCATATAACACTAGTCGGTGCTATCTGTTCTCTGTTAACTTGTTTAGATGTGACTGAGCTACCATATAACACTAGTCGGTACTATCTGTTCTCTGTTAACTTGTTTAGATGTGACTGAGCTACCATATAACACTAGTCGGTACTATCTGTTCTCTGTTAACTTGTTTAGATGTGACTGAGCTACCATATAACACTAGTCGGTACTATCTGTTCTCTGTTAACTTGTTTAGATGGGATTGAGCTACCATATAACACTAGTCGGTACTAGCTGTTCTCTGTTAACTTGTTTAGATGGGATTGAGCTACCAAATAATACTAGTCGGTACTATCTGTTCTCTGTTAACTTGTTTAGATGGGATTGAGCTACCATGTAACACTAGTCGGTACTATCTGTTCTCTGTTAACTCGTTTAGATGGGACTGAGCTACCATATAACACTAGTCGGTACTATCTGTTCTCTGTTAACTTGTTTAGATATGACTGAGCTACCATATAACACTAGTCGGTACTATCTGTTCTCTGTTAACTTGTTTAGATGGGACTGAGCTACCATATAACACTAGTCGGTACTATCTGTTCTCTGTTAACTTGTTTAGATGGGATTGAGCTACCATGTAACACTAGTCGGTACTATCTGTTCTCTGTTAACTCGTTTAGATGGGATTGAGCTACCATATAACACTAGTCGGTACTATCTGTTCTCTGTTAACTTGTTTAGATGGGATTGAGCTACCATATAACACTAGTCGGTACTATCTGTTCTCTGTTAACTTGTTTAGATGGGATTGAGCTACCATAGAACACTAGTCAGTACTATCTGTTCTCTGTTAACTTGTTTAGATGGGACTGAGCTACCATATAACACTAGTCGGTACTATCTGTTCTCTGTTAACTTGTTTAGATGGGATTGAGCTACCATAGAACACTAGTCAGTACTATCTGTTCTCTGTTAACTCGTTTAGATGGGATTGAGCTACCATATAACACTAGTCGGTACTATCTGTTCTCTGTTAACTTGTTTAGATGGGACTGAGCTACCATATAACACCTGTCGGTACTAGCTGATCTCTGTTAACTCATTTAGATGGGATTGAGCTACCATATAACACTAGTCGGTACTAGCTGTTCTCTGTTAACTTGTTTAGAAGTCACTGAGCTACCATATAACACTAGTCGGTACTATCTGTTCTCTTTTAACTTGTTTAGATGGGATTGAGCTACCATATAACACTAGTCGGTACTATCTGTTCTCTGTTAACTTGTTTAGATATGATTGAGCTACAATATAACACTAGTCGGTACTATCTGTTCTCTGTTAACTTGTTTAGATATGATTGAGCTACCATATAACACTAGTCGGTACTATCTGTTCTCTGTTAACTTGTTTAGATGGGACTGAGCTACCATATAACACTAGTCGGTGCTATCTGTTCTCTGTTAACTTGTTAAGATGGAACTGAGCTACCATATAACACTAGTCGGTACTATCTGTTCTCTGTTAACTTGTTTAGATATGACTGAGCTACCATATAACACTAGTCGGTGCTATCTGTTCTCTGTTAACTTGTTTAGATATGACTGAGCTACCATATAACACTAGTCGGTGCTATCTGTTCTCTGTTAACTTGTTTAGATGGGCCTGAGCTACCATATAACACTAGTCGGTACTATCTGTTCTCTGTTAACTTGTTTAGATGGGACTGAGCTACCATATAACACTAGTCGGTACTATCTGTTCTCTGTTAACTTGTTTAGATGAGACTGAGCTACCATATAACACTAGTCGGTACTAGCTGTTCTCTGTTAACTTGTTTAGATGGGACTGAGCTACCATATAACACTAGTCGGTACTATCTGTTCTCTGTTAACTTGTTTAGATGGAACTGAGCTACCATATAACACTAGTCGGTACTATCTGTTCTCTGTTAACTTGTTTAGATATGACTGAGCTACCATATAACACTAGTCGGTACTAGCTGTTCTCTGTTAACTTGTTTAGATGGGATTGAGCTACCATATAACACTAGTCGGTACTAGCTGTTCTCTGTTAACTTGTTTAGATGGGACTGAGCTACCATATAACACTAGTCGGTACTAGCTGTTCTCTGTTAACTTGTTTAGATGGGACTGAGCTACCATATAACACTAGTCGGTGCTATCTGTTCTCTGTTAACTTGTTTAGATGGGATTGAGCTACCATATAACACTAGTCGGTACTAGCTGTTCTCTGTTAACTTGTTTAGATGGGATTGAGCTACCATATAACACTAGTCGGTACTAGCTGTTCTCTGTTAACTTGTTTAGATGGGACTGAGCTACCATATAACACTAGTCGGTACTAGCTGTTCTCTGTTAACTTGTTTAGATGGGATTGAGCTACCATATAACACTAGTCGGTGCTATCTGTTCTATGTTAACTTGTTTAGATGGGACTGAGCTACCATATAACACTAGTCGGTGCTAGCTGATCTCTGTTAACTTGTTTAGATGGGACTGAGCTACCATATAACACTAGTCGGTGCTAGCTGATCTCTGTTAACTTGTTTAGATGGGACTGAGCTACCATATAACACTAGTCGGTGCTAGCTGATCTCTGTTAACTTGTTTAGATGGGACTGAGCTACCATATAACACTAGTCGGTACTATCTGTTCTCTGTTAACTTGTTTAGATATGACTGAGCTACCATATAACACTAGTCGGTACTATCTGTTCTCTGTTAACTTGTTTAGATATGACTGAGCTACCATATAACACTAGTCGGTACTATCTGTTCTCTGTTAACTTGTTTAGATGGGACTGAGCTACCATATAACACTAGTCGGTACTATCTGTTCTCTGTTAACTTGTTTAGATGGGATTGAGCTACCATTTAACACTAGTCGGTACTATCTGTTCTCTGTTAACTTGTTTAGATGGGACTGAGCTACCATATAACACTAGTCGGTGCTATCTGTTCTCTGTTAACTTGTTTAGATGGGATTGAGCTACCATATAACACTAGTCGGTACTATCTGTTCTATGTTAACTTGTTTAGATGGGATTGAGCTACCATATAACACTAGTCGGTGCTAGCTGTTCTCTGTTAACTTGTTTAGATGGGATTGAGCTACCATATAACACTAGTCGGTACTATCTGTTCTCTGTTAACTTGTTTAGATGGGATTGAGCTACCATGTAACACTAGTCGGTACTATCTGTTCTCTGTTAACTTGTTTAGATGGGACTGAGCTACCATATAACACTAGTCGGTACTAGCTGTTCTCTGTTAACTTGTTTAGATATGACTGAGCTACCATATAACACTAGTCGGTACTATCTGTTCTCTGTTAACTTGTTTAGATGGGATTGAGCTACCATATAACACTAGTCAGTACTAGCTGATCTCTGTTAACTTGTTTAGATATGACTGAGCTACCATATAACACTAGTCGGTGCTAGCTGATCTCTGTTAACTTGTTTAGATGGGACTGAGCTACCATATAACACTAGTCGGTACTATCTGTTCTCTGTTAACTTGTTTAGATGGGACTGAGCTACCATATAACACTAGTCGGTACTATCTGTTCTCTGTTAACTTGTTTAGATGGGACTGAGCTACCATATAACACTAGTCGGTACTAGCTGTTCTCTGTTAACTTGTTTAGATGGGACTGAGCTACCATATAACACTAGTCGGTACTAGCTGATCTCTGTTAACTTGTTTAGATGTGACTGAGCTACCATATAACACTAGTCGGTACTATCTGTTCTCTGTTAACTTGTTTAGATGGGACTGAGCTACCATATAACACTAGTCGGTACTAGCTGATCTCTGTTAACTTGTTTAGATGGGACTGAGCTACCATATAACACTAGTCGGTACTAGCTGATCTCTGTTAACTTGTTAAGATGGGACTGAGCTACCATATAACACTAGTCGGTACTAGCTGATCTCTGTTAACTTGTTTAGATGGGACTGAGCTACCATATAACACTAGTCGGTACTATCTGTTCTCTGTTAACTTGTTTAGATGGGACTGAGCTACCATATAACACTAGTCGGTACTATCTGTTCTCTGTTAACTTGTTTAGATGGGACTGAGCTACCATATAACACTAGTCGGTACTAGCTGTTCTCTGTTAACTTGTTTAGATGGGACTGAGCTACCATATAACACTAGTCGGTACTAGCTGATCTCTGTTAACTTGTTTAGATGTGACTGAGCTACCATATAACACTAGTCGGTACTAGCTGATCTCTGTTAACTTGTTTAGATGTGACTGAGCTACCATATAACACTAGTCGGTGCTATCTGTTCTCTGTTAACTTGTTTAGATGGGATTGAGCTACCATATAACACTAGTCGGTACTATCTGTTCTCTGTTAACTTGTTTAGATGGGACTGAGCTACCATATAACACTAGTCGGTACTAGCTGATCTCTGTTAACTTGTTTAGATGGGACTGAGCTACCATATAACACTAGTCGGTACTAGCTGATCTCTGTTAACTTGTTAAGATGGGACTGAGCTACCATATAACACTAGTCGGTACTAGCTGTTCTCTGTTAACTTGTTTAGATGGGATTGAGCTGCCATATAACACTAGTCGGTGCTATCTGTTCTCTGTTAACTTGTTTAGATGGGACTGAGCTACCATATAACACTAGTCGGTACTAGCTGATCTCTGTTAACTTGTTTAGATGGGACTGAGCTACCATATAACACTAGTCGGTACTAGCTGATCTCTGTTAACTTGTTAAGATGGGACTGAGCTACCATATAACACTAGTCGGTGCTATCTGTTCTCTGTTAACTTGTTTAGATGGGACTGAGCTACCATATAACACTAGTCGGTACTAGCTGATCTCTGTTAACTTGTTAAGATGGGACTGAGCTACCATATAACACTAGTCGGTACTAGCTGTTCTCTGTTAACTTGTTTAGATGGGATTGAGCTACCATATAACACTAGTCGGTACTAGCTGTTCTCTGTTAACTTGTTTAGATGGGACTGAGCTACCATATAACACTAGTCGGTGCTAGCTGATCTCTGTTAACTTGTTTAGATGGGACTGAGCTACCATATAACACTAGTCGGTACTATCTGTTCTCTGTTAACTTGTTTAGATATGATTGAGCTACCATATAACACTAGTCGGTACTATCTGTTCTCTGTTAACTTGTTTAGATGGGACTGAGCTACCATATAACACTAGTCGGTGCTATCTGTTCTCTGTTAACTTGTTTAGATATGATTGAGCTACCATATAACACTAGTCGGTACTATCTGTTCTCTGTTAACTTGTTTAGATATGACTGAGCTACCATATAACACTAGTCGGTGCTATCTGTTCTCTGTTAACTTGTTTAGATGGGACTGAGCTGCCATATAACACTAGTCGGTACTATCTGTTCTCTGTTAACTTGTTTAGATGGGACTGAGCTACCATATAACACTAGTCGGTGCTATCTGTTCTCTGTTAACTTGTTTAGATGAGACTGAGCTACCATATAACACTAGTCGGTACTAGCTGTTCTCTGTTAACTTGTTTAGATGGGATTGAGCTACCATATAACACTAGTCGGTACTAGCTGTTCTCTGTTAACTTGTTTAGATGGGACTGAGCTACCTTATAACACTAGTCGGTACTAGCTGTTCTCTGTTAACTTTTTTAGATGGGATTGAGCTACCATATAACACTAGTCGGTGCTATCTGTTCTATGTTAACTTGTTTAGATGGGACTGAGCTACCATATAACACTAGTCGGTGCTAGCTGATCTCTGTTAACTTGTTTAGATGGGACTGAGCTACCATATAACACTAGTCGGTGCTAGCTGATCTCTGTTAACTTGTTTAGATGGGACTGAGCTACCATATAACACTAGTCGGTGCTAGCTGATCTCTGTTAACTTGTTTAGATGGGACTGAGCTACCATATAACACTAGTCGGTACTATCTGTTCTCTGTTAACTTGTTTAGATATGACTGAGCTACCATATAACACTAGTCGGTACTATCTGTTCTCTGTTAACTTGTTTAGATATGACTGAGCTACCATATAACACTAGTCGGTACTATCTGTTCTCTGTTAACTTGTTTAGATGGGATTGAGCTACCATATAACACTAGTCGGTACTATCTGTTCTCTGTTAACTTGTTTAGATGGGACTGAGCTACCATATAACACTAGTCGGTGCTATCTGTTCTCTGTTAACTTGTTTAGATGGGACTGAGCTACCATATAACACTAGTCGGTGCTATCTGTTCTCTGTTAACTTGTTTAGATGGGATTGAGCTACCATATAACACTAGTCGGTACTATCTGTTCTCTGTTAACTTGTTTAGATGGGATTGAGCTACCATATAACACTAGTCGGTACTATCTGTTCTCTGTTAACTTGTTTAGATGGGATTGAGCTACCATATAACACTAGTCGGTACTATCTGTTCTCTGTTTACTTGTTTAGATGGGACTGAGCTACCATATAACACCTGTCGGTACTAGCTGATCTCTGTTAACTCATTTAGATGGGATTGAGCTACCATATAACACTAGTCGGTACTAGCTGTTCTCTGTTAACTTGTTTAGAAGTCACTGAGCTACCATATAACACTAGTCGGTACTATCTGTTCTCTGTTAACTTGTTTAGATGGGATTGAGCTACCATATAACACTAGTCGGTACTATCTGTTCTCTGTTAACTTGTTTAGATGGGACTGAGCTACCATATAACACTAGTCGGTGCTATCTGTTCTCTGTTAACTTGTTTAGATGGGACTGAGCTACCATATAACACTAGTCGGTACTTTCTGTTCTATGTTAACTTGTTTAGATGGGATTGAGCTACCATATAACACTAGTCGGTGCTAGCTGTTCTCTGTTAACTTGTTTAGATGGGATTGAGCTACCATATAACACTAGTCGGTACTATCTGTTCTCTGTTAACTTGTTTAGATGGGATTGAGCTACCATGTAACACTAGTCGGTACTATCTGTTCTCTGTTAACTTGTTTAGATGGGACTGAGCTACCATATAACACTAGTCGGTACTAGCTGTTCTCTGTTAACTTGTTTAGATATGACTGAGCTACCATATAACACTAGTCGGTACTATCTGTTCTCTGTTAACTTGTTTAGATGGGATTGAGCTACCATATAACACTAGTCAGTACTAGCTGATCTCTGTTAACTTGTTTAGATGGGACTGAGCTACCATATAACACTAGTCGGTGCTAGCTGTTCTCTGTTAACTTGTTAAGATGGGACTGAGCTACCATATAACACTAGTCGGTACTATCTGTTCTCTGTTAATGCTGAGTATTGTTTGGAGTATAGCAAATCTGTCATTCCACTCGTGCCGTTGGCTTCATGTAGAGGGGCACATTGGGTTGGATACTTATCCTGGGATGAGGTAATACAACCTTATAACTTCTTGTTATGACAGGACAAACCAGGCCCTTACTTAGTCTTGGTTGGCATAAGGAGTAGCACCCCCATAAAAGAAATCGGACAAACAAGTGTTCACATGTAGCCCTTTATACTTTTTAGGCAGTACAAAACGCTGGTTCGTTTTGAATGGCTTTCTAACCATCTACTTTGTCGTAAGTTTCAAAAGACAACAACAAAAGTTGTAGTCAGGACAAAGTCCATACCATCTGGCGAGAAAACACAGAGAGCCTTCAAGAACATATAGAAACTGACATCGGCACAGCACACGATGATGATTTATTATGGGAGAGGGGGGCTGCGAATAAATAATTTTTTTTAATTGAAAGGGTAAGCACCCCCCCCCCCCCCCCTCCCCCCCCGCAAAGTTTGGAAAACACTAATGCAGACCGACAAGATATGTCTAGTTCCATGATAACCTTTCCTGTTTAAAAGGTAGGTTATCTTGTCCATTGCATTTTCTATTTACACTTTGTGTTGTTATTTAGTATTTCTTAAAATTGATTGGGTATATTTACTGTTCTCCGATTTGTTCTTCCTTTTTCTCTATTTCTTCTTCTTCTTCCTGCTTTCTCTCTCTCTCTCTCGCTTGTATTTGGTGTGAAAATAACATCTTCATTCCGTTTACATTGCAGCGCCTTTTGACCGATTTCCTTCTCCTGAGTGGTGACTATGTTCTTAGTAACCTGCCTTTACCAAAACCTTTCTGTCTGCCCAGGCGATAGTAATAATATTATGCTCTATGAAAGCATGGGTTTTTGGGGCAGTGGCGAGAGTGACTAGCAAAACCCCCCTGTCTTTAAAAATAGGTCTTTAGCAGTGAAACCATGGAATTTCAGAATCATTGTTGCCATCATACGAAGTGTTTATCCTCTTAGACGTTGAGCTCTTGACCTATCTACCTTCCTTTTCTACTTGATCCATGTTCTCTTCCCGATTTCTTCCCTCCGTGTACCAGCGTCTTTTGGCCTCCTTCACTTAGGAGTTTAGAGATTTCTAATTTCAAAGGTGTATTTTTAAATCTACTTAATCGACTTCAGTGCGCCAGATTTGTATACCGCATCGCGCGGTCTTTCCGTACGTCGTCCAGCCACCCATAAATAACATCATTGCTCAAATCTAGAGTCCCTGGCTACAGCAAGGATTTATAAGAAACAACAATCGATCAAGGAAGTCGCCGTGGCAGAGCAGCTAGACGCGCACGTGGATCGGAAGGTCGTTGTTCGCTCCCTGGCAGAGCCGGACTTTTCAAAAATGACCCTGGCTCCCAGGTCGACCGAGCTTTGAGTGGGTACCGGGTGCAGACC
The DNA here is from genome assembly GCA_905116865.2 of Candidula unifasciata. Lineage (NCBI taxonomy): Eukaryota > Metazoa > Mollusca > Gastropoda > Stylommatophora > Geomitridae > Candidula > Candidula unifasciata. Next base: position 904,819 of record CAJHNH020005557.1, read on the forward strand.
CGGGAAGTAGAGGCGGCCGGCGTGATGCTGACCACATCACCCATCTTGTGCCATCGGTCTATAAAATATAGGTCTAGCCCTGTATGCCCTATACGCCTAAAGGCGTGGAAAAGGGTCCTTTACTTTTTTTACTTACAATCGATTAACGGACGAAGTCGGAAATCGAACCCACAACCTACCTACCACGATGCTTATGGCTTAACCACTTGGCCGCTAAGACCCCCATCCCGCCCATGACGCGAGAAAGCACTACATGACCAGAGCGAACTAAACTGAATGTGCTCATGAAGCAAAAGTATAGAAGTCACTTCAAATCTAGATCATTCTCTTGTCAGTGGGAATGTAAAGCGAATGTGGCGTCATGATGTTCTCTGTTGTCTGTTCAGAGGTTAGGAATTCCTGCTGGTTCACTCGCTCTTTACGCAGTGAGGGGGTCAACAAACGACGGCGTTGCTGGGACGTGAGGTGTGCAAGGGGTTTCTAGTGCTAATGGGTGCTGGTCTGTTTTGCCTTTCTGATAAGATTACCTATTAAGTAAAAAGCAGAGTGAGATTCTTGGGAAATGAATCTACAGATCTTGTTTCGTGGAAGGCGAAAAGTCAAAACACAGAATTTCTAGAATGAATAAATAAATCAGGAATTGAAGTAACTGCACCAGGCGTGTACCTAAGATTGGGTGGGGGGGGGGGGGGGGGGGGGAGATGGGGGTTACGATGTCCAGAACATTTTGGGATTTGTATGTGCTTGTCTGCTCTTTTATTTTTGTGTTGCATGGTTTTTATGGTCTTCTTTCTCTTGCAACAGTCCAGTATAAGCTGATAGTAGTTTCGCAAAAGAAGAAAGGGACCTTTTTCTCGACTTCAGTTTTATTGGTCATATAGGGTTAGACCTGTATGTATTAGGGCACTTGGTGGTTGGTGTGGTCACCATAATCCCGGTCACCTTTATTTCCTAGAACTTTACCTGGTACACATTTAAGGCTGGGTCTACCTGGGAGCCAAGGGAATTTTTGAAACAAGTCAGGCTCAGTCAACACCGGAACCCTGGACCTTAGGATCCACAGGCGAGGTCTAGCCACTACACCACGGTGACGGCTTCCATATTTCGAACAAAAACAACTGTATTCGAATACAGATGCTCGTGCGCGCGCACGCACACACACACACACACACGGTCAACAAATGTCTGCAGAAGTGTGGGCCGAAAAGTGTAAATATTGCAGCATTGCTCCAAGCGGGCACAACGCAGTTATATCATCGGATGGACTCAAAGGAAGGAGGAAATATATACTCCAAAAGTAATACTTTGTCATATTAAGAAACATTGTTCATTGTTCATTTAAAGATCATCGTCATCGCACATCTGACATGACCATAAGTGCTCCGATCTCCTCCTGAGTATGTCTCCGAGTGTTTTTAGGCTAACAACTTCTAATCTATTCTAGCTGATGTAACGACGTGTGGCTCCCGTATGGGTTTCCTGTCTCGCGGCTCCAGTTGGTACACCCAGGGTATGCAGTCTGTTCAGTGAAAAAGCATTGTCCACGAAGCTGAAAACCTCACAGCATTTAATCTCTCGTGTAGCATTGATGATGTCTCTCCTGTCCATAGACAGCCCATTTCTGATAGTCGCGCTGCCAACCAGAGCGTCTGCTCTCTCATTGCCTTTCACACAAGCATGACCTGAGAAAGAAATGGGAACGAACATGAAGGGTATTTTGCGAAACACTGCATGCTGTATCAGATGGAGCCACTGTTTTCTTATATGTCTCGCTTTAATCTTGTAGCATGCTCATTGAGTCGAGAAAAAAAAGCATGCATTGGTGAATTCCTGCGTTTTCAGCCTTTATGTTAAGAAACAGTCACTGGGTACTTACTGTTAAAGAAATCGGGTGCGCACTGCACAAAGGGTATTCCCCACACATGCTGTGTGCGCCGTCACTCAATAGCCAACACAGCGTTCTCTCATACTAATCATGTCAGTTGAACAGCTGATTGACTTGTTCCCCGTCTTTTCCTCCCTGGCGTTAAAAACCGTTCAGACCCTCCGCTTACTCCCCGCTGCATCAGTCTCTCAAGATGTGGATACTCTGTTTTGTTGTACTGGCCACTTGTTTTGTGTCCGTTTTATCAAAGCTCACCCACCATAGTCGTCTAAGAAAGTAACTTCCTGGTTGAAGTCACTGCATAGACGGAAAAGATGAAGCAGTCAGTATTCGGCGTATTTCAAATACATCTGACTGCTTGCGGGAGAAGTAAAATAATAAACGAAAACAAACCATTGATGGTTGAACACACAAACTGATCACAAGCATGTCCTGTAGTCTGAAGGGCAGAAAATAAATGCAAACAAACAGCAACAGACAACTGCATGGCAGATCTTTGCCGATGCAGACAAATGAAGGTTGAAGGCAAAGGAAGGAATCAAAGGTAGGCGGTGATGTATGAAAAGCGTGTGGTGAACATAAATATACGAAGGGATGTAGAGATGGGTGCTCGCGTATTTGCAGTGTGGTGGCATTTAGTATTGTGGAGCATGCACACACACTTACACACACTCACACACAAACCTACCCAGGCGTCGTGAATTCATAGTTGCATCGTAGAAAACTGCGCAGGCTCAGGCGCCATTAAAGTATGCAGGTTAATAAATCAACATGTGTTGTTTTGTATACAGGCTGCGATATTTGCGATGCACGGCCTGTGTTTGTACCTTCCGTTTAGCATCTGTGTGATGTGGGGCTGGAGATGTAGAATTGTTTCCTTAGCTTACACACAGGGCAGTCACTATTATCATCATCAAGAAAAGATATAAAACCGAACGAAAAGTGTATTAGCAAGCTTCACAATATAGCAAATACAAACAAAACGTGAGCTTTGCGGCTATGGGACACATATGGAGCTATCAGCACATACTCAAATCAAACAATACCACACAAATACACAAAATCACTTAGCTGGTATCTCGAAGCAGCTGAGTCGATGCATTTTCTTCTTCGACTTTGTTTGTCTTCTGATTCTTCTGTCTTAAAAACGTATAGCAGAAGCCAGGCCGGTAGCCATTATGAAAGCTATCGCGCAGTCACAAATCTCTGTCTGTGTGTACCAAACGACTCTGTCCTCCCTGGGGATGAATCAGGCCAGATTGCTGCTCTGTTAGCGGCACACAGTTAACATCGGTGGGGACATGCTTCAGCAGGTTCAGTTACAGGACCCCCCCCCCCTGCCCCCTCCCGAACCGCTAGAACATATGCTGGCGAAATCTGTTGTGCCCTATCCTTAGTCTGTTGTGCCCTCTCCTTAGTCTGCTGTGCCCTATCCTTAGTCGGTTGTGCCCTATCCTTAGTCAGTTGTGCCCTATCCTTAGTCTGTTGTGCCCCATCCTTAGTCTGTTGTGCCCTGTCCTTAGTCTGTTGTGCCCTATCCTTAGTCTGTTGTGCCACATCCTTAGTCTGTTGTGCCCCATCCTTAGTCTGTTGTGCCCTATCCTTAGTCTGTTGTGCTCTCTCTTTAGTCTGCTGTGCCCTTTCCTTAGTCGGTTGTGCCCTATCCTTAGTCGGTTGTGCCCTATCCTTAGTCTGTTGTGCCCTATCCTTAGTCTGTTGTGTCCCATCCTTAGTCTGTTGTGCCCCATTCTTAGTCTGTTGTGCCTTATGCTTAGTCTCTTGTGCCCTATCATTAGTCTGTTGTGCCCTCTCCTTATTCTGTTGTGCCCTATCCTTAGTATCTTGTGCCTTGTCCTTAGTCTGTTGTGCCATATCCTTAGTCTGTTGTGCCCTATCCTTAGTCTGTTGTGCCCTATCCTTAGTCTGTTGTGCCCTGTCCTTAGTCTGTTGTGCACTATCCTTAGTCTGTTGTGCCCTGTCCTTAGTCTGTTGTGCCCTATCCTTAGTCTGTTGTGCCCTATCCTTAGTCTGTTGTGCCCTATCCTTAGTCTGTTGTGCCCTGTCCTTAGTCTGTTGTGCCCTATCCTTAGTCTGTTGTGCCCTATCCTTAGTCTGTTGTGCCCTATCCTTAGTCTGTTGTGCCCTATCCTTATTCTGTTGTGCCCTATCCTTAGTCTGTTGTGCCCTATCCTTAGTCTGTTGTGCCCTGTTCTTAGTCTTTTGTGCCCTATCCTTAGTCTGTTGTGCCCTATCCTTAGTCTGTTGTGCCCTATCCTTAGTCTGTTGTGCCCCATCCTTAGACTCTTGTGCCCCATCCTTAGTCTCTTGTGCCCTATCCTTAGTCTCTTGTGCCCTATCCTTAA
>CAJHNH020005557.1:914066-971566 GCA_905116865.2 Candidula unifasciata
TGTAAAGTGCGGACCTCTTTCCGGCGACTATACCGCGTACTGCCGATAATGCGGCGCCGAAGGAGGAGGGGGTTAAACAGGATGGCTGCGACTCACAAGCAAATAAAATGGAGGAAACGGGAGGAGATGAGGTAGCTGCTGCTCGTCCCAAGCCATCTAATTTAGCCCCCGCACTGCGCGTAGCGGCGCAGTGGAAACTCGGCGGAAGCTTTTCCTTGGTATACGGTGTAGTTGCCGGAAAGGGGTCCGCAATTTACACATAAATGAGGCCCTGTTAGGGTATTTTCTTAGCCTCGATAATTTTGGACTTGACAATGACTGGCGACTGACACTGATGAAGCGGTGGCATATATAAGGACGAGATCTCAAGGGGAGAAGACAAGACACAACACCTCGGGAAGATTATCAATACAAAGAGAGCAACCCAATCATAAATACAGAACATACCCAACACACAGGAAGCTCAACAAAGAAGAGGGACACGCAAAATGGATGCCCGACCGTAACCAACAAAGAGGACCCCGACATCTTTAAGTGTCCACGTCTTGCATCCTCGTCTGCCAGTGCTCACTTTCTTACACTGTGAAAACCACTGGTACAGAATATGGATAATTGTAGCATCTTTGTTTCACAATTTGCTCCTGGTCTGTGGTAAGATCTTACCTGACTGGTTCACCAGCTTCCCGCTGGGAAATGGCTAGGTCCCCGCGTGAAGCAGGCTCCAATCTTTTTGTTTGGTTCATCGCAATTTTTACCTGTGTCGGATTGTGAGAGCACCCATATCCAGTCCCCGATAACATATATATATATCGGTGTCTGCGAGTTACAACTTGCTGTATTGAGGACATGGCTACACAAGTCAGAATAATGCTGATTTAAAGTAGTTAGTTGCAAATACGTTCTGCAGGTGCAGCATTAACCAGTGTCGGCATTTTTTGTCAGTTAAGTGGTTCTTCTTCTCCTACTCCTCCTTCTTTTTCTTTTTCGTCTCCTCTTTCTTTTCCTCCTACTCCTTCTTCTTCTTCTTTTTCTTCTTCTTCTTCTTCTTCTTCTTCTTCTTCTTCTTCTTCTTCTTCTTCTTCTTTTTTTCGTGTCCTTCTCCTTTTCCTCCTACTCCTCCTTCTTCTTCTCTCCCTTCTTCTTCTTCTTTTTCGTCTCCTCCTTTTCCTCCTACTCCTTCTTCTTCTTCCTCCTCTTCTTCCTCCTCTTCTTCTGCTACTGCTCCTCCTCCTCCTTCTTTGTCTCTTTCCCCCTTCTTCTTCCTTTTCCTCTTCTTCTTCCTCTTTTTTTCTTTATTCCTGGAATGCCTCACAGCATCAGGGCAGGAAGAGATCTATGAAACGGGTCCTTCTGTTTGCTTCATGTAAAGTACTTTTTAGTGTCTCTGTTCCATATTCTGCAGGGTCGACCTCTGTGTCTGTTACCGTTGTATCTGTATAACATTGCTTGTTTGGTGCACAATCTGGTGCCAGTCTTGACACATGGCCAAACCATTTGGTTTGTTGCCTACCTATAAAGTTCAGTAGTGGTTATTATTTGACTCTCCTAATGTCATAGTTTCTTAGTGGTTCTTTCCTCCTTACACATAGCATACATTTCGTTTCTATTGTGACTATTTTCCTTCTGTGTTCTGAAGACAGTGTCCATGTTTGACATTGATAGCATAGCCTTGGTAAGAATGGTTATACTAAGCAATTGCTTGGTTTGTAGTTTGCCATTGTATTCTGAATGGTACCAGTCCTTCTTCTTCTTTTCCTTCCTCTCCTCCTCCCCCTCCTTTCTCATTGGGTCATAGACCCTCCATTAACTCAGGGCTAAGTCTTTCTTTCTCATTGGGTCATAGACCCTCCATTAACTCAGGGCTAAGTCTTTCTTTCTCATTGGGTCATAGACCCTCCATTAACTCAGGGCTAAGTCTTCCTTTCTCATTTGGTCATAGTAAAAGTAAAGTAAAGGACCTTTTTCCACGCCTTAAGGCGTATAGGGCACATAGGGCTGGACCTATATTTTTATAGACCAATCGGCACAAGATGGGTGATGTGGTCAGTATCACGCCGGCCGCCTTCACTTTCCCGGGACTGCACCCGGTACCCACTCAAGGCTGGGTCGACCTGGGAGCCAAGGTCATTTCTTAAAAAAGTTCGGCTCCGCCAGGGGGCGAACCCACGACCTTCCGATCCGCAGTGAGCGTCTAGCCGCTCTGCCACGGCGACTCCCTCATTGGGTCATAGACCCTCCATTAACCCAGGGCTAAGTTTTTCTTTCTCATTGGGTCATAGACCCTCCATTAACTCAGGGCTAAGTCTTCCTTTCTCATTGGGTCATTTCTAGGACCCTCCATTAAACTCAGGGCTAAGTTTTTCTTTCTCATTGGGTCATAGACCCTCCATTAATCAGCGGGGGCCTAAGTTTTCCTTTCTCATTGGGTCATAGACCCTCCATTAACTCAGGGCTAAGTCTTCCTTTTCTCATTGGGGTCATAGACCCTCCATTAACTCAGGGCTAAGTCTTCCTTTCTCATTGGGTCATAGACCCTCCATTAACTCAGGGCTAAGTTTTTCTTTCTCTTTGGGTCATAGACCCTCCATTAACCCAGGGCTAAGTTTTTCTTTCTCATTGGGTCATAGACCCTCCATTAACTCAGGCTAAGTTTTTCTTTCTTCATTGGGTCATAGGACCCTCCATTAAACTCAGGGCTAAGTTCTTTCCTTTCTCATTGTGGTCATAGACCCTCCATTAACTCAGGGCTAAGTCTTCTTTTCCCATTGGGTCATAGACCCCCTCCATTAACTCAGGGCTAAGTCTTCCTTTCTCATTGGGTCATAGGACCCTCCATTAACTCAGGCTTACGTCTTCTTTCCCATTGGGTCATAGACCCTCCATTAAACTCAGGGATAAGTCTCTGTTTCTCATTGGGTCATAGACCCTCCATTAAATCAGGGAATAAGTTTAATTTCTCATTGGTCATAGACCCTCCATTAACTCAGGGATAAGTCTCTTTTCCCATTGGTTCATAGACCCTCCATTAACTCAGGGCTAAGTCTTCCTTTCTCATTGGGTCATAGACCCTCCATTAACTCAGGGCTAAGTTCTTCCTTTCTCATTGGGTCATAGACCCTCCATTAAACTCAGGGATGCCTAAGTCTCCTTTCTCATTGGGTCCACATAGACCCTCATTAACTCAGGGATAGTCTTCTTTTCTCATTGGGTAATAGACTCCATTAAGCTCAGGGCTAAGTCTTCCTTTCTCATTGGGTCATAGACCCTCCATTAACTCAGGGCTAAGTCTTCCTTTCTCATTGGGTCATAGACCCTCCATTAACTCAGGGCTAAGTCTTCCTTTCTCATGGGGTCATAGACCCTCCATTAACTCAGGTCTTCCTTTCTCATTGGGTCAGACCCTCCATTAACTCAGGGCTAAGTCTTCCTTTCTCATTGGGTCATAGACCCTCCATTAACTCAGGGCTAAGTCTTCCTTTCTCATTGGGTCATAGACCCTCCATTAACTCAGGGCTAAGTCTTCCTTTCTTATTGGGTCATAGACCCTCCATTAACTCAGGGATAAGTCTTCCTTTCTCATTGGGTCATAGACCCTCCATTAACTCAGGGCTGTCTTCCTTTCTCATTGGGTCATAGACCCTCCATTAACTCAGGGCTAAGTCTTCCTTTCTCATTGGGTCATAGACCCTCCATTAACTCAGGGCTAAGTCTTCCTTTCTCATTGGGTCATAGACCCTCCATTAACTCAGGGATAAGTCTTAATTTCTCATTGGGGTCATAGACCCTCCATTAACCAGGGCTAAGTCTTAATTTCTCATTGGGTCATAGACCCTCCATTAACTCAGGGCTAAGTTTTTCTTTCTCATTGGGTCATAGACCCTCCATTAACTCAGGGCTAAGTCTTCCTTTCTCATTGGGTCATAGACCCTCCATTAACTCAGGGCTAAGTCTTCCTTTCTCATTGGGTCATAGACCCTCCATTAACTCAGGGCTAAGTCTTCTTTTCTCATTGGGTCATAGACCCTCCATTAACTCAGGGATAAGTCTTAATTTCTCATTGGGTCATAGACCCTCCATTAACCCAGGGCTAAGTCTTCCTTTCTCATTGGGTCATAGACCCTCCATTAACTCAGGGCTAAGTCTTCCTTTCTCATTGGGTCATAGACCCTCCATTAACTCAGGGCTAAGTCTTCCTTTCTCATTGGGTCATAGACCCTCCATTAACTCAGGGCTAAGTCTTCCTTTCTCATTGGGTCATAGACCCTCCATTAACTCAGGGCTAAGTTTTTCTTTCTCTTTGCTTTTGCATGTAATTCACTCCATAACCTCCCTACATTTTTTTACTTCAATCTCTAGCTTTGGTCTCCCTTTTTTTCTATGCCCATGTGAGTTCCAGTGCAAAGACCTTCTTGTTATATTGTCCTCAGGTTTTCTCAACATATGTCCTATCCAATGCTAGCATATTTTTTCACCTTGATTTACTAGAATTTTCTTATTCTGAACTCAAAATTAAGGATTCTATCATACCATTTAATTCCCTCAGCTCTTCGCAGCCACCATGAAATGTTTTAGTTTATAAGTAAATGTTTTGGTCGGTCTCTGTGTTTCTACTCCATACAGCTGTACTAACAGTACTAATTCGACATTAAACATTTTTAAGTTTAATTTGTTTGTTTTTCTCTCTGATTTCCACAAATGTCCTAGTGCTATGAAAACTCCTTTTGCGGTATTGTAAATTTTCTGTTTGTTTCCCCAACTATTTGCCTTGTTTACTTTCATTATCTTTGTAGTTCTCTTATGGATTTGTTGACCTCATATGCTATAAATACCATGCTCGCATCGTTGCCAAAATCAGTGTACAAAGTGCTTCTACCAAATCATTTGTGGCTGATTTTGAAATTGTGGAACTGCATTTACAACCTCTAAACCACTGACTGTGGAAAATTTGGAGTGGGGTGTGCACTGTAAATTTTTCAGCTTTAAACAGGATTTTTTAGCAGATTTGACTGTAAATTGTAACAACTTTGACTCGGATTGCTGAGAAAATTTGATCGTAAATTGTAGCCACTTTAACCGGGATCATCGAGCACATTTGACTGTAAATTGTAGCCACTTTAGCCAGGATTTCCAAAAAAATTTGACTGTAAATTCTAGCCAGTTTGGCCAAGATTTCCGAACAAATATTACTGTAAATTATAGCTGCTGTGGCTAGAATTTCCGAAGCATCTCCGACATTTTTCTACGACATTTTCCTACTTGTTTTTCAACATCCTGCGGTGCCATTATACATCACGTAGGGCTGGCAGTTTAGTCTGACTATCCTGAGCAAGTGTTTCAATATCATGGGCGGAACCCAGCCCAGAATCTGCCGCCTTTCGCATTCATGTTCATCTTCGGGTTTTTTCTGGACATCCGTTTTTGTCCACCCGTTTGTTCTCTATTTAGGGTTCTGTTTGGCAGTTCTGTGTTCGCTTCTCCTCGGGATGTGGTGCTCAATATATTATAATTTTTTGTGCCTTCCTGTACCACAGGAACAAACCGGGTGGTATAATACTCGGGGCAATAAAGTGAGTCCTCTGGCTTCATCTTACTAGGTCTTTGTAAGGCTTAAAGTAAGGATCAACTTCATTGCACCTTGTTGTATCTCATAAAGCTCGATCTCTCTCCACAAAGCGGCTATCCACCTGCGGAGACAATCACACAGAGCATGAACTCCATAGCTCTGGCGATGATCCCCATGGATCTTGGTAAAAATTGCTACTACTTAATAGAATGAAACTGCCTGGAAACAAACTCACAGCCTTCAAAGAAGGAGGCAAGATGCTGTTTATGGTGATGTAAGGGTAAGCACATTTCCCCCTCGTCCATCTATCCTCAGTACAGAAAATTATCATCGTTTGTCACCCAGTGTTTAGAAAGGCCGAATGATCAGCATTCCACATTTTTGACTCTTTAAAAAATATAGTTAGTTCGTTCGCTTTGTTTCCTTTGTGCCATTATATTTCACATGGGACCACCAGTCTGTTCTTCCATTCTGCTCTACCCCACATAGATGTTATAAAGACATCAGATGAACATTTTTTATGCAGCAAAACAAGCAGTAATATCATGAACAATATGTTCGAAGTTAGCATGAATCATAAGCGAAGTCTAGACTCAGAAGATAAATGGAGACGGGGAAAAAAACAACAACTAAAGAATGAGAAGAAAAGATTAAAAGGGAAAAATAAGGAGCAATAGCAGCATACACACACTTTTCAAAAGGGACCATTTGTTTATTGGAAAAGGAAGTCGGGTTCATGAAGGATTATGTAAACCTGTTCTGTATTATTTTGACATTTCTTGTGTATGCATTGTGTTGTGCACATTGCTGCTTTTTGTTGTTTGCTTTCCTTCATGCCCATCTGTTTTCTGTACCTTTGGTTATTGTTGTTGTAGACGATTTCTAGTCTGTGCTGTCTGGTCTAAGGGGATGCAGTTGCTTGCTGTTATCCTTATTGCTGTGATTATCGGCCTGTGATCGTGAATGCATCTTTGTGATTTAGAGGTCAGTGGTTCTGTAACAAGTCTAAAGTCCGGATCTGGATGAACAGTCAGAACTTTCAGAATTTACAGCCGTGAACAAGAAGAAGAAGAAGTGAACATGAATCACAGTTCTTGATATACCTGGGTTCAATTTCCGTTGCATGCTGTTTAAGAAACGACCATTTGTGGTTCTGGGACAGAGGTGCATCAAACCAATTGGAATCCTTGCCATCCAGGAGAAAATCATGAAGACACTGTAGGCCTGTGCCCGTGACAGAAACAGACCATTATATTTACACAGCAGACTCTGCAGACACATGTACAAGAAATTCAGGATTGGGCATTTAGACTTTTGCCCAAGTAGACAGTCACCACAGTATACTGAGCAGGTACTACAGACACGCTATCTACATATTTAACCAGTTGGCTTTCCAGTGGAAACCAAGCTGTAGAATAGTGTGAAACATTAGTCGCAACATGCGTTAGCGCAGTCGATATGAGACTTGCTTTCAAATCCAGCTGCCACTCGCTGCAGCCACGGTCGATGTTTGAAACCGGGCGGTTCCCGGGGTTCACCCAGCCTTTAGGAAAGGGGTACCAGAGTTGACACTCTGGGGTGAATGGAGGAACGTCACTGTAGCTATGGAGTTACGTACGGACGGCAACACAGGCGGACAGTTTCTTATCACTGTCCATACTGGTGGCAGAGCACTTATGGTTTATAACCGTGTGCAGTGACGCTGGTTCACATCTCCTGACTTTACCTTTACCTTTATTAGTCGCAACACTGACTTCATAGAGACCTGTGTCTTTCTCATATTAAAAATGCTGGTAGGGAGAACAAAAGGAGAGAAGTTCTTCTGGTCTTATGATGTGTTCTTGCAAGTTGGGCTGTGGTTTACTGTTGCGATATCTACACCTTCTGGCCTAAAGCATCCGATTTCAGCTGACCCTTCATCGTTTCATTTTATGCTGTGTTTGTAAAGGGCAGTAGATTTATCTCGCTGACGTAATGATATGTGCATAATTGGGCTCTCGGAGCCAAGAACAATAACACAGTGAATGGAATTAATCCCAGGGTTTTCACGGGGCTATACACCCGCTCTGTCACATGCACTTTCCGGTTTGCACATTTCAGTGATGAAAATCCGACCTTTTCCCACGATGCTTACCAGCATCTGTGGAAATGTGAGGTATCCTTTTTGTCGGAAACATGGCGGTCACGTCGTGATTTTCTACCTGCCCTGGGACAAGATCTTTGTATAGAAATTGGCACCTTGCCCTTGATACGTCCGTGATAAAGGCATGAAGTCCTTGAGAGTAGGCAGATAGCTTTTCCTCGCTGGTTTTTGGGTTCCCTCCCTAGTCATTGGGTTTCCCTCCCTAGTCGTTGGGTTTCCCTCCCTAGTCGTTGCACCTCCCTCCCTCCCCCACATTTTTCGGCAAATAGGTATGAAGATGGAAAGCATTTGTGCCTGGGAATGACATTTAGTGCTGAGGTTACATATGTTGTGCATACGTGTGGATGCTCCAAAGGGGAGATAACTAAACCATTGTCCAATTTTTTCCCTAAGGGATATAACTGTTCAGCAGTTCTTACGTTGAGCATATTATTGCGTTTTGTAGTTTTATGTCGGCTGACTTTGTTTAAATTTATGTAAACTGTTTTGTAACTTGTGTAAACTGGTTATGTTTTTATGTTACGCTTACATTACATCAGTTTCCAACCACTTTTTACACTGCTTTCATAAATGTTAGCTACCGTTTAATTAAATTACCTGTGCAGGAACATCAAGAGACAATAGACATTATATGGCGGTGGTCGTCTATTTTTAACCCCCCGTCCCCCCCCCCCCCCCCCCCACCCCACCTCTCAAAGCCTTACATGTTCCTGCTAAACGTTTTGTGGTGGCTCAATGTAACTGTGGGAGCCGCTGTGGTTGAGCAGCTAGGCGCTCTCTTGCTGATCTGAAAGATCATCGGTTCAGGTCCTGACGGGGTGGGACTTTTGTCTTTCCAAGTCGACCTATCCTTAAATGGGTACCCGGTGAAATGCTGGGAAGTAAAGGCGACTAATGTGATGTTGACCACATCCTTGAGTGCCGATTGGTGTACACAATAGGTCTAGCCTAGTATGCCTAAAGACATGGAGAAGGGTCCCTTATGGAATGGTTACAGGTAGGTTATCTCCTCTTCTTCCACAAGAAAGCCAAGCCTCCCCCCCCCCCCCCCCCCTTTTTTTCTTCCTACTTATGCTCTCCATAATCATTTACCAGGGGATGCTATTTGACAAATGGTCGGCACTTTCTCACATCCCAAGCCCTTGTTATTCCCCTTTGAAATATCACTACATTGTTGACTACATCAGCGGGGGAATGGAAGCAGTTATCAAGCTGTAGTTCTGGTTTCCTTTGTTGATAAATAACCAAATGTGGCCCATCCACCTGTTCCAGGTAAAGGTGATCTCATAGCCAATGTAGTTTAAAGGTTCTGAAATGCTAAAAGTCAAATGTACAAGCTCTTTTTCTTCTTCTTTGTCATCACACAGTTATGGAGTTGTTACTCTCCTTCTTGAAGTCCATGCTCTTTGGTGTTGATTTTTTATGTCTGTCTACAACATCCTGAATTGTGTACTTTCAGTCAGTTCTAATATAGCTGATTCTTCATGCCATGATGTCAAAGTGACCAACATCCTTTATCTCTCTAGCTTTCCTTCCCTCCAACTTTCCTACTGTCACAATGGACTCCAGTTTCTCCTCATCATATGATTCAAGAATGATGATGTGGGCAGTCAGTTCTCATTGTGAGTCAGTTTCTTTCAAGACATCTTCATTAATCTTTTTATGTGTCCAGTATATTCTCACCATTCGTCCAGTATATTCTCACCATTCGTCTGTAACACCACATCTCCACAGCTTCCAAATACTTTTTTTTACTTATCTACCAACTGCCCATGATTTGCTTCCGTTGTAGCCCATTATCATGGTTCTCTGTATTTGTCTTGCCCTTCTCTAGTTGCTTACATGGTGATTTTGTTAATTATTTCTTCTTCTTCTTTTTGTGTGTGCTTTTCTAGCCCCCAGTGGAGCATAGGCCCTCAACCAACTCATACCAAGTCATTCTATCCTTTGCTATTGCATGCAGCTCTCCCCATGTCCTCCCCATCTTTTTTAACCTCATTCTCTAGCTTCCTTCTCCATGTGTGTGTGTTTTTTTTTTTTTTTTGGTTTTCCTTAATTTCTTTACCTTGTGAGTTCCAGTGCAAAGACATTCTAGTTATATTGTTATCAGGTTTTCTCAATGTGTGTCCTATCCAATGCCAGCTCAATTCAAATTTGTTTAGTTTTCTCCCACAGCTCTACATTAGTGATTCTATAATACCATTTAATTCCCTATATTCTGCACAGGCACCAGTTAATGAAAGTTTGAAGTTTATTAGTAACTGTCTTAGTTGTTCTCCGTGTTTCCGCTCCTTACAACAGTATTGATTTGACATTAGAATTAAACATTTTAATTTCTCTTTGACCTTCATAAATTCCTTAGTGCTATGACAGCTCCTCTTGCCTTTTGTATTTATCAGTTCCTCCATCTGTATCTACATTACTGCCCAAATAGACGCACGAACCACGTCTTGGAGTGAGATATACTATTAAGAGAAACCATATTACAGCATTCTTTCTTATGCCGGTATATGTGATCCTACCCAAAAAGAGAAGACAAAGATTTTTCTTTTTCAAATTATAATTTCTCAGAGGTTGAACAGGGGATCTTAAGATTCACCCTGTTGGATTGCCATGCAAGATGGGACTGTGGAAGTTGCAGGGGTGGTCAGATAATCCGGAAGCAGCTGAGAGAAAATAAACCAACTAGCAGACTCATGTTCATGAAGTTATAACTTGCTTGTGGTAAAGGTGGTTCTGTAACAATTACTGCTCTTGGGTCATGGTAAAAGTGGTTCTCTAACAATTACTGCTCTTGGGTCATGGTAAAAGCGGTTCTGTAACAATTACTGCTATTTGGTCATGGTAAAAGTGGTTCTGTAACAATTACTGCTCTTGGGTCATGGTAAAAGTTGTTCTGTAACAATTACTGCTACACCCTACAGCATCATTACATCCCACAATGTGTGCAATCTGCTACACCCTGCAGCATCATGTGGGATGTAATGATGCTGTACGGTGTAGCAGATTACACACATTGTGGGATGTGTTGATGCTGTACGGTGTAGCAGATTACACACATTGTGGGATGTGTTGATGCTGTAGGGTGTAGCAGATTACACACATTGTGTGATCTGATGATGCTGTACGGTGTAGCAGATTACACACATTGTGGGATGTGATGATGCTGGAGGGTGTAGCAGATTACACACATTGTGGGATGTAATGATGCTGTAGGGTGTAGCAGATTGCACACATTGTGGGATGTAATGATGCTGTATGATGTAGCAGATTACACACATTGTGGTATGTAATGATGCTGTATGATGTAGCAGATTACACACATTGTGGGATGTGATGATGCTGTATGATGTAGCAGATTACACACATTGTGGTATGTAATGATGCTGTATGATGTAGCAGATTACACACATTGTGGGATGTAATGATGCTGTAGGGTGTAGCAGATTACACACATTGTGGGATGTGTTGATGCTGTAGGGTGTAGCAGATTACACACATTGTGGGATGTGTTGATGCTGTAGGGTGTAGCAGATTACACACATTGTGGGATGTGTTGATGCTGTAGGGTGTAGCAGATTACACACATTGTGGGATGTGTTGATGCTGTAGGGTGTAGCAGATTACACACATTGTGGGATGTGTTGATGCTGTAGGGTGTAGCAGATTACACACATTGTGGGATGTAATGATGCTGTAGGGTGTAGCAGATTACACATACTGTGGGATGTAATGATGCTGTATGATGTAGCAGATCACACACATTGTGGGATGTAATGATGCTGTAGGGTGTAGCAGATTACACACATTGTGGGATGTAATGATGCTGTAGGGTGTAGCAGATCACACACATTGTGGGATGTAATGATGCTGTAGGGTGTAGCAGATCACACACATGGTGGGATGTAATGATGCTGTAGGGTGTAGCAGATTACACACATTGTGGGATGTAATGATGCTGTAGGGTGTAGCAGATTACACATACTGTGGGATGTAATGATGCTGTAGGGTGTAGCAGATTACACATACTGTGGGATGTAATGATGCTGTATGATGTAGCAGATTACACACATTGTGGGATGTAATGATGCCGTAGGGTGTAGCAGATCACACACATTGTGGGATGTAATGATGCTGTAGGGTGTTTCAGATTACACAAATTGTGGGATGTGTTGATGCTGTAGGGTGTAGCAGATTACACACATTGTGGGATGTAATGATGCTGTAGGGTGTAGCAGATTACACATACTGTGGGATGTAATGATGCTGTAGGGTGTAGCAGATTACACATACTGTGGGATGTAATGATGCTGTATGATGTAGCAGATTACACACATTGTGGGATGTAATGATGCCGTAGGGTGTAGCAGATCACACACATTGTGGGATGTAATGATGCTGTAGGGTGTTTCAGATTACACAAATTGTGGGATGGGATGGTGCAAATGACATTCCATGAAGATTGTACCCTCCATCTGTTTTTTATGTGAGCATTAGTTTCTCTAAACCTTGAGATTTCTCCTGACACAGGGTGTCCCAGAAATGTTGGTGCTATGAGTTCAACTGTGTTGTCCCTTTTTTAAAGCTTTTGACAGTGTCAGTTTTATCATGGTCTTAGGGTTTGTGATATGAACTCCACATATGCGGACACCTGTTTATATGTTCTGGGGACCCTATTTCATGGGGACAGAAGACTGTTTCGACTATCCCCTTGCATTAAATCATGTCGTCAACTGTGAATGTAAAACAAAAAGTATGAAAATCTAAACTGAAAAAAAAAAAAAGAGAGAAGTAATAGCAATAGGAAGGAAAAAGCAGAACCTGAATATAACAGTAGAGTGCTCACGCATTAAACAGGCATCTGAGTAATTATCTGGGAGCATTGTCCACCGAAGATGGAAAGTGGTACAGGATTTTACTGAAATTGGATGTATTGGCCGACAGTTGCAGATATCACAGCCTATTAGTAAACCACACCACAGCATTTTAGCCATCATTTTATGGGCAAACAGAGAAGTGTTTTTAGGAATTTGTAAAGTGAATAATTTTTTTTTCTGCAGAGGGCTTTTTCCGTTTTGTCTTAGATATACCTAGTTGTAAATTAGCTTAATGTCTGAGAGAGGTTGCGGGAGTGACCAATAGAGATACAGTTGGCAGTGAGGTCATAGGAGAAAATCACTTACGAAGACTTCAACTCAAAGGGTTTGCCCAATTAGAATGCTATAGATGGCCTGCGCTAAAATAGGAGAAGGACGTAGAGCGCAAGGAAGAACAAGATGGAAAAATAACATCAGAGAAACTCTACAACAGCATGATGTCTCTGTGGTCGAGGCTGCCCATGATGTCTCTGTGGTCGAGGCTGCCCATGATGTTTCTGTGGTTGAGGTTGCCCATGATGTCTCTGTGGTCGAGGCTGCCCATGATGTTTCTGTGGTTGAGGTTGCCCATGATGTCTCTGTGGTCGAGGCTGCCCATGATGTCTCTGTGGTCGAGGCTGCCCATGGTGTCTCTGTGGTCGAGGCTGCCCATGGTGTCTCTGTGGTCGAGGCTGCACATGGTGTCTCTGTGGTCGAGGTTGCACATGATGTCTCTGTGGTCGAGGCTGCACATGACATCTCTGTGGTCGAGGCTGCCCATGATGTCTCTGTGGTCGAGGCTGCCCATGATGTTTCTGTGGTTGAGGTTGCCCATGATGTCTCTGTGGTCGAGGCTGCCCATGATGTCTCTGTGGTCGAGGCTTCCAGAAGAGCGTGTAGCAGAATTTTATATCTCCCTCAGCATCTGAAGAGGTGAAAAAGGCGGGGAAGAATAGGGAGAAGACTTAACTATCTAGAGATAGAACTATACTTCTTGGACACCAGCCTTCTATTTAATCTAAACAGTAGGATCGAAACAGTCATACCTCATATACACTATAGCTAACCTCATTCTTAAACCTATAATTATAGATAGAACAAACCTCTTGGATGTTCTAGTTCTCTTTTTAATCTAGTTCAGTGAGAAACAGAACCACACCTCATGGACACTGGTCTCGTTAATCTTAAAACTACAATTATAGATATAACTATACCTTTTTGAGGTTCCCGTCTTATTAATCCAAAAACGAAAGAACTATACATTTATTTATAGTTAACCTCGCTCGACTGAAATGTGATTATTGGTAAATGCATACCTTTTTGGATGTTCAAGCTTTCTTATGTATCTGAAAAGTTCGGTTTGAAACAGAACCACACCTCATGGACACTGGTCTCGTTAATCTTAAAACCTATGATTATAAATTAAACTCCTTGGATATTCTAATCTTCTTATTTATTAATCGAAAAAGTTTAATTTGAAACAGATCCATACCTCATGGACATACAAGTCTCATTAGTCTAAAATTGACAATTATAAATTGAACAATACCTCTTGGGTGTTCTAATCTTCGTATTAAATAATTTAAAAAGTTCAGTCAGAAACAGAACCACAGCTCATGGACACTAATCTTATTAATCTTAAACTTGAAGATAAAACACTGTCTGGACACTCAAGTCATAAGCGCAGATTGCCATAAGAAGAGAAAACAGCACCAAGAAAATAGCACCAAAAAAAACAGCACCAAGAAAACAGTACCAAGAAAACAGCACCAACTTCCTTATTTGTGACGAAGAACTTTAGTGAACCCTGTACATATTCTATGGCTGAGAATACAGTAGCCATTTGTGACACTGTAAACCACAACACAGCATTTTAACCATCATTTTATGGGCAGACAGAGAAGAAGTAAGAAGTTTTTTTTTAGAAAAAACAGCACCAACTTCCTTATTCACGACGAAGAACTTTTGTGAACCCTGTGGCTGAGAGTACAGGAGCCAGTTGTGACATTGGCTCAGTAAATAATGCCTATTGTCTCCCAGCAGCCTGCAGTGAGTGCACGCAGGTAGAGCCAGCATGCAGGCTCTCCAATGTGCTAGTCATTACTCGCCTATTGAATTATCAGCCGGCATATATTCATCTCAGTTGTTGCTGCAGTCACTACCCCTTGTGCTCATTGTCTGGTCCTTTCTTTCTTTATTATTGTTATTTTGTTTCATGGCATTAGCATATAAGCTTTCAGATTTTTCTGAGTCCCAGAAACATGAGTCTGTTTTTCGTTATGCTTTTTTCTTTTTGCAAGATAGGTTTGTTTCCTTATTATAACATTAGTTTCTTTCCTTCCTACTTTTTTTTATTGGCTTTTGTTTTAGTATTATGAGCTTAATAAACATTCGGTTAATTCTCCATAAAACAAATCAGCAAATGGAAGAAGTATTAAAGAAGCTAAATGTAGAGTAGACTAAATAAAGGCAGCATTTCACTAGATAACAGTGTGTCTTTGTCAACTTAGGTGAGAATGAGAGTTCCTGCGAGTTTTATTAAGGTAATCCTGGTGTATGGAAGTGAATTATGATTTATAGACAGCCAACAGGTTAATGAAAACGTATGGAGAAACTGCAAAGATGTTGTTTATTAAAAGAAGGATAAGAATATCCAGGACAAAAAGTGTAGTAAAGATGTCTTCAGAGAAATGAACTCACTAGAGAACTGGTTTCTTGCTTGCGTAAAAAAAGTGTGATACATGGATAATTCTTGAGAGGAGGAAAACTGGAGCATATTGTAAATGGCCTTTATCAGATCTTGTTTTTGTTTTTTTCTTCTTCTTAAAGCAATGGTGTTGGTACTCACCACATATTGTCTTAAACAGAGGTGCCAGTACTCATCACGTAGTGTCGGTACTGAAAAGTTACTTAAAAAGGTGCTGGTACTGTAAACTGTTGCATTCTGTCGGGGGGATAAGCTCTGGTCTTTACTGCTTGGGGGGGGGGGGAGGAGGGGTTTAAGGTCTGTGCAGTTTATTTGCCATAAACTGAGCGATTAGGAGTTTTTTTTTTCCACGACAGAAAAACATCTCCATCCCTTACTGAGGATTTAATCCTGGTCTCCCGCATGAAAACCCAATACTCTAACTGCCTGGGCAGCTGTTCTTTGGAGTACATTGTTGCAGTGGGAAAGTTGGAGAATTTTTAACCTTAAGCCAAGTTCTTAACTACAAGGTCAACTCTTAACCGCAAGCCCAGTTCTTAACTACAATCCCAGTTCTTAACCACAAGCCCAGTTCTTAACTACAAGCCCAGTTCTTAACCACAAGCCCAGTTCTTAACTACAAGCCCAGTTCTTAACCACAAGCCCAGTTCTTAACTACAAGCCCAGTTCTTAACTACAAGCCCAGTTCTTAACCATAAGCCCAGTTCTTAACTACAAGCCCAGTTCTTAACCACAAGCCCAGTTCTTAACTACAAGCCCAGTTCTTAACCACAAGTCCAGTTCTTAACCACAAGCCCAGTTCTTAACCATTAGCCCAGTTCTTAACCACAAGCCTAGTTCTTAACCACAAGCCGAATTCTTAACTACAAGCCCAGTTCTTAACCACAAGCCCAGTTCTTAACCACAAGCCCAGTTCTTAACTACAAGCCCAGTTCTTAACCACAAGCCCAGTTCTTAACCACAAGCCCAGTTCTTAACCACAAGCCCAGTTCTTAACCACAAGCCCAGTTCTTAACTACAAGCCCAGTTCTTAACCATAAGCCCAGTTCTTAACTACAAGCCCAGTTCTTAACCACAAGCCCAGTTCTTAACTACAAGCCCAGTTCTTAACCATAAGCCCAGTTCTTAACCACAAGCCCAGTTCTTAACTACAAGCCCAATTCTTAACTACAAGCCCAGTTCTTAACCACAAGCCCAGTTCTTAACCACAAGCCCAGTTCTTAACTACAAGCCCAGTTCTTAACCACAAGCCCAGTTCTTAACCACAAGCCCAGTTCTTAACTACAAGCCCAATTCTTAACTACAAGCCCAGTTCTTAACCACAAGCCCAGTTCTTAACCACAAGCCCAGTTCTTAACCACAAGCCCAGTTCTTAACTACAAGCCCAGTTCTTAACCACAAGCCCAGTTCTTAACCACAAGCCCAGTTCTTAACTACAAGCCCAGTTCTTAACTACAAGCCCAGTTTTTAACCACAAGCCCAGTTCTTAACTACAAGCCCAGTTCTTAACTACAAGCCCAGTTTTTAACCACAAGCCCAGTTCTTAACTACAAGCCCAGTTCTTAACCACAAGCCCAGTTCTTAACCACAAGCCCAGTTCTTAAACACAAGCCCAGTTCTTAACTGCAAGCCCAGTTCTTAACCATAAGCCCAGTTCTTAACTGCAAGCCCAGTTCTTAACCATAAGCCCAGTTCTTAACTGCAAGCCCAGTTCTTAACCATAAGCCCAATTATTATCCCAGTTATTATAAAAGCCCATCCGCTGCTCCATGCCGCAGACACTCCTGTGTCAGTTCTTATGACTGGATACAGACAACTGCAGAGAAACATGAAGTGCTCATCAACATAAGTGCTCTTCATTCCTTCGCTGTCAGAAGTCTGACACAGGCTTGTCTTTAGAAGAAGAAGAAAAAAGATGTCTCTTGAGTTTTGACGCACGCTTCTTGGGTAGGGGAGTCGCACAGCAGATACTGCCAGAGGAATGTCAAGTGTGAGGACTTCGTATGTTCTGGGCCGTGACATTATGTGGTGGGCATGCCCCAAAAGTTGTCAGGTTCTTAAAGGTGTTGAAAGGCAAGAGGATGAACTTCAGTCATCATCATTATCATCATGTGCTGATACAAATCAAGTAGGGCTCGCAGTTTATTCCTCCATTCCATTCCGTCCCATGCAATTGTTTCATTATCTTGTATAGAATCAAGTTGAGCACCTTTAGCCTCTCTCATATTTGTTCGTCGTAGGGTTTTTCTAGATGTCCTTAATTTCCTCAACCCATTTGTTTCCTATTTAAATGCCTATTGGGTGATTCTGTGTTGGCTTCTCCTCCATAAATGCCCAGTATATTGCAGTCTCTTAAGCTGCTGAGACCATTAGTTGTCATGACATTATGAACTTTAGTGCTCTGGGTTTTGTACCATGTTGCTCAGTCTCCTTAGAATGGCTGTTTGCTCACAGAGACCATTGCACACAGCACAGTATTCTTTAACCCCATTGACAGCCCCTTGAAATCTCAGACAAACATGCACTCATATTAATTAATCTACAGAGTCTGGAACCAGACACACAATATTCAGAATTTGAGGTGAACATTTTAACCACTTTGCCATGGAGACCTATTATATCATATTCTTTCTGTGTATAAGACGCACCCATGTGTAACATGACCCCTATCTTTTGGGTCCAAAATTAAGAAACACATTTTTAAAATACCAAACCGAATATCCCTGATATTTTATTGTATATTCAAAACACCTGTATATTTAGAACCATATATTTATATATCAAACAGAACAACTTTACTTATATATTTAGTACCCTAATTAGGTTAGGTAATGTCAGCGGAGGGAATCAGGTAGGGGGGACAATGTACAGAGTGGATGGGAGAGGGTTCTTGTACCAAACCAGGATTTATCATGAGTCCAGTAGTGAGGAGAGGCTGAGGGAACACAATATGGATAGCACCATGTATTTATGCATTGATATTATTTTCAACACTTCCATGTGTAAGGTGACCCCCTCCTCCTCCCCCCCCCCCTCCCCCCAGTTTTACTTCTTCTTCAGCATTCTGAATCCCTGAGGTTCATTTGCTGCAGATATCACCCGCCTCCATTCATCTCTCTGGTTCCAGTTGGTAACACCAAGTGTTTGCATGGCTCTCTGGACATTATCTCTTTATCTTCTTCTTGGTCTGCGACTATTCACCTCTGTTGTGTATACAGGTTTTACCTCTCTGTCATCTGACATTCTCTCAATATGGCCCAGCAATTTCAACCTATTAGCTTTTATAATGCCAATGATCAGTGGTGGTTTAAACAGATTATAAATGTTGTTGTTGTTTCTCACTCTCCATTCCACGCTGTTTTTATCTTTGATAGGTCCAAATATTCGTCGTAATACTCTATTTAAAAAACCTGTAATAAGCCTTCTTTTCTTTCGGTTGTTGACTGACTGACTGACTTTCTACCCCACCAAGACATCACACAAGCGATAAACACCCGATGACACAAAGTGCCACCATGTAGATGAGGATCGCCGTGGAGAGGTCCCAGAAACCGCGTTCAGACATTTGGCCATATGTATGGCCTGCCTATATTGCGGCCCCTGGCAGAATCCAGAGTAGGGCTTCAAATGACAAAAAATTTCGTCCTGAAAAGAATGAAATTGAGAATCCATTAAAGTAATTCCAAGTTTCAGAGCCATTTAAAACTAGTTTTACATTTAACAGAATTGTTTACATCGAAAAATGGGTACATACAAGGTCTGACAATTAAGTAATGAGACTAATTCCATAACAATTAAAATCAACAGTTAAAGATATAACCTGTATTTTATTCAAAGTAAGCCCCTTTTGCATTGATATAGCAAGTGGCACGATCTAACAAACACTTGAACGACCTCTATAGTTCTTCTGTTGTTATGGCCCTTGAAGTTGACGTTATGGCCCTTTGAATGTCATCAATATCACCAAAGAAGCGTCTTTTCAATCGTAACTTTAATTTTGGGAATAGAAAATAATCCCAGGGAGGCAAGTCTGGGAAATAGGGTGGAAGGCTGAGAACACACACTTGTTTTTGAGCCCAAAATTCCTGTTTTAATGATGTCTCTTAGGTACTCAACCCGCTGATGTTTTTGGTTATCAGACAACGAATGTGGTACAAACCGGCAAGCAACTTTCTTTCTTGCTAAAATCTTGCACTAAAATGTTGTGAATGGTCTCTCTGTTAACACCAGATTCATCTGCCATCATCCTCACGGTAAAACAATGATCTTGTATCCGTTTTCTGACTTTGCAATGAGTTCATCATTAAAAACATAAATTTGGCGTCTAGGTGCATTAGTAATCATTTCCACACCACTTTTGAATCGTGAATACCACCTGAAAATGTGTGCATGAGATAAACAGTTATCCCCATAAACTTGTTGCATCAATTCAGCTGTTTCAATGGCGCTTTTTATGAGTTTCAAAAAGAATTTAATTTTAGCTTTTTGCTACGTGTTGATTACGTAACAATGCACCTTTGACTAGGTCAACAAAATGGCAGCTTGTTTGTTGTCTGCTTATCGAGTGGCGATAAAAAGTGTGATGCATATTTTTTTAAATCTGTTGACAGGGAGGCGATGCTAAAGCTGTGCAGTCTAGTGGAGCCAAGGCTGCCCCTCCACCACCGCCAGCAGGTGGTGCGCCACCCCCACCACCACCCCCAGGCCCCCCTCCCCCACCTGACACTAGCTCCAGTGGCAAAGGTGCGGATGATAGTGCAGGGAGATCTGCTCTCTTTGCGGAGATCAACAAGGGAGGGGATGTTACCAAAGGTATTTATAATATATTTTGTTTATTCCCTCTTCCAGACATGGGATAGGGGGACAAGTTATAACACTGTACAAGGGATGGCACACAAAACTATTAAAGCCATTAAATAATGCATCTGAACCAGTATATTCGGCACAAAGAAAAAAGACCACAGTTTTAACCAAAGCTGCTTGCAGTAGGATAAACATGATTAATTTTAATGTGAGTGGAACATTACATGGAATACATTCCCATGGGAGCATAAAAAACAAGAATCTGGAGATCAATACCATGACCCCTTGACCTCTATCACTGAGGCTTATGGGAAACTTTTAACATAAACTTGCTTTTAAAAACACCCTTTAGGTCATAAGGACGGACCCCTGCGTCCCTTGCCCTGCCCCATATGCTATTATTAGTTGCTGTATTCATATCCTTTGTAGGCACACTAGATCCAATAGAATTTAACTATGCTTTTTGAGATCAAGTCACTGCAGACAAAGTGATTTACTGGGCTGTGTCACAACTGGAAGTTACTAGATTAGTCTTCCCTGGTCAACAGGGTTCAGACTTCGTCATTATATAGTATATTTCATGTGGCATTAGTGTGTCTGCAGCCTTCTGTCTTTGGATACTGTTAGTTAGACTGATACAGATGTCTTTCCATACCACAATTAGCACCTTTTTTGTAGTCTTCTCTGCTTTCTTTACCCTCCAGTTTTTTTTTGTTTTTTTTTTAAATAAAAGTGTACTCCAGTTTCCCCTTTTCCATGACTCAGAATGTGGATTGTCCTCTTCTGATGCAGGTAACTAGCTCTTTTTCAGCTTCTCCTCCTCCTCTTCTTCTTCTTCTTCTTATTATTATTATTTTCAATATTTGTATTATTGTTATTATTATTCACTGGCTGTAAACTACACAAGACAATTCTAGTAGTTTATCCACTTCTGAACTTTTTCTGTGCACATTTGTTTGATAGGTCTGGCTTATCTATATGCAGATTCCTGGCCTCTCAGGCAGAGGCTCTGCAACTGTGAAGGAAACACTCCTGTTTAGTTGTCTGTTACAACATGCTTGTTGTGAGGGGCAATGGGTCTGTTATTTATCTTCTTCAATGGGGCCCTAAAACCAACACAGAAACTCAAACTTATGATACAATATTTTTATTTGTCCAATAATTTTTCTAACAGAAACTAGAACTTATTATGAGTTAACTTTTGTCACGATATTTTTATTTGTCCAATAATTTTTCTAACAGAAACTAGAACTTATTATGAGTTTACTTTTGTCAAGATATTTTTATTTGTCCACTAATTTTTCTGAAGTGTTGCCTTCACTGAGTATGTTGGCTGCAGTGTGCAGTCTTCAGAAGTATTACATGGTGAGGTCCCAGTTTCTTCCACAATGCACCTCTCTTGCCACTCTGAAAGCTGTGGAAATCTAATCCTAGTAAACTAAGGATTGGAATATGAAACAATTTCACTCACCAGTGAGCTACAGAACTGCACACCACACTTTCAGATCTCCACATAATTTCTAACTTTCTCTCTGCTGAATCTCCATGATTCTCTTCCATACATCAAGATTGGCTGTTTATTACCACAGGCCTCAAGAAGGTGTCAGATGACTTGAAGACACACAAGAACCCCACCCTGAGGCAAGGACCTGCTCCATTTAAACCCGCAGCCGGACCCAAACCCAACACATCCCCCAAACCTGTAGCCAAGGCTCAAGCAGCACCCAGCCGCCCACCAGTGACTGAGCTACAGGGCAAGAAATGGGTTGTGGTAAGTCTGAACTCTCTAGCTATTTTAATTTGAGAGAGAGAGAGACCAGTTGAATTCTTCATATCATTATTTGTAACCGCTTTGGGTGTTGAGAAAGATATAAGGTTCTGATTCCTGCTGTTTTGACCACCTTGATCATAGACACATTGTATACCTTCTGTTTGACTTACATTGTATACCTTCTGTTTGACTTACATTGTATACCTTCTGCTTGACTTACATTGTATACCTTCTGCTTGACTTATATTGTATATCTTCTGCTTGACTTATATTGTATACCTTCTGCTTGACTTACATTTTATACCTTCTGTTTGATTTACATTGTACATTGTATACCTTCTGCTTGACTTACATTTTATACCTTCTGTTTGATTTACATTGTACATTGTATACCTTCTGCTTGACTTGCATTGTATACCTTCTGCTTAACTTATATTGTATACCTTCTGCTTAACTTATATTGTATACCTTCTGCTTAACTAACATTGTATACCTTCTGCTTGACTTACATTTTATACCTTCTGCTTGACTTACATTGTATACCTTCTGCTTGACTTACATTTTATACCTTCTGCTTGACTTATATTGTATACCTTCTGTTTGATTTACATTGTATACCTTCTGTTTGATTTACATTGTATACCTTCTGTTTGACTTACATTGTATACCTTCTGCTTGATTTACATTGTATACCTTCTGCTTGACTTACATTGTATACCTTCTGTTTGACTTACATTGTATACCTTCTGCTTGATTTACATTGTATACCTTCTGCTTGACTTACATTGTATACCTTCTGCTTGACTTACATTGTATACCTTCTGTTTGATTTACATTGTATACCTTCTGCTTGACTTATATTGTATACCTTCTGCTTGACTTACGACCATCTGCGCTTGTCACCACAAAAATAATTCAATAAAAATGATAAATAAAGAAAGATAACTCCATTGGTAGGGTCGAAAGGTTGCCAGGACTGATGCAGTAAAGTACATGTTATGTATTTTTGTATAGCAGTTTATACATACCTCTATTGAATTTTTTTTTTTTTTTAATTTAAATACTTTTTATAGACTGTTTGAAAATGATGCTGAAAAATATAAATTCATCTTAGGACCATGTTGACTTACAATTTCTTAGTTGGAACGGAACTTGTTGTCAAGTTGAGGATCCCTGTACTTTTGTAGTTTCTCTGATGTTATCTGTCAACTGTGTTCTTGGTCTACCTCATGGTCTATGTCTCTCTCTCTCTCTCTCTCCTCTGTTTGTGTATGCTGATATGGCATCACAAGGCATTTTTTCTAAACGGGCAAACAATTTTTTTTTTATTCTTTGTGTGTGGTTAAGTATTCATTTTATGCCGTCTTTTCTATTGTGACCTCATTTCTGATTTTTATCTTTTCTGGTCACTCCTTCAGCCTTTCTCTGACTTCTCATTTCCATGGTTACTAATTTTCTTGTCTGGTTTGTTGTGTGACCAGCCATGTCTGGCACTGGTAGCATAGGCTGGGGAACTATGTGAAGACAAAACAGTATTTAACTGGGAAGATGCTCACAAGGTAAAGGGGGAGAAGAGGGGTACATGCATGTGCACGCACACACAGTCTCTCTCTCTCTCTCTCCCCCTCTCTCTCCCTCTCCCTCTCTCCCTCTCCCTCTCTCTCTCTACTCTCTCTCTCTCTCTCTCTCTCTCTCTCTCTCTCTCTCTCTGCCACCCTCCCTCTCTCTCTATCTCTATCTCTCTCTCCCTTTTACTGTTATCCCTTGTATGGTAATACTCTGTATTCTCATATGTGCCCATTACATTCCTAATATGTCCCCAGTATTAGGTGTAAGCTCATGGTACACGCTGTTTCAGTACTTTTAAGCTAAATTCACTCAGGGGTCAGAATTTTGAAAATGAGGGTGGTCACAGAGAAAGATGAATAATGCAGTACAACTGGCAGTGATCGGCAGGCCGCTCGCTAGTCTTCAGTGGGCCAGATTTGGCCCCCAGGCCACCAATAACCCTACTCTGTATACTCATATTCCTAATATATCAATTATATTCTGTATGTGCCCATTAAATTTCTTTATGTCTCTCATATTTATTGTTTGCCTATTGTGTTCCTTTGTGTCCCTCATGCTCCATTATGCTCATTATATATCTACATGCTTATATTCCCTAATTATCAACTATAAATGATCCTCTTGTAGTTCCGCTGGGCCCTTCTGTTCCTTGTGTGCTCTGATAGTCACTTTTTGCATCGACCTTTTACAGGAATATCACAAGAACAACAAGAACATTGTTTTGGACAACGTTGACATCAAACAGACAGTTTACATTTACAAGTGTGAGGACTGTGTCATCAAAGTTGTCGGAAAACTTAACTCCATTGTCGTTGGTACGTATCTCCTACACATAAATAAAAAGAAAAAATTTGTAAACTTAATTACGTAGACAGTTTGTTAAAGTCCAGAAAGTGATTGATTTTGCCACATTATGAGAAGAGGGGGAGGGGAAACTTGAATTTGTTGTGACAACTTCTTTTTCAGCATTCCGGGCCATTGAGGTTCATTGCTGCAAAATCTCCCCCCTCTATTTGTCTCTGTGATTGGCCTGCTCTTTCTAGTAGGTGACGCCAAGTTTTCGTAGGCCTGCTTATATATTCTCTAATAACTTGTCCTCGTGATCTGGTCTCCTCCTACATTCTGCTTACCTGTTCCTTCAGTTGGTGATCTGTTCTTTCTGCTGTTCATCCATTCACCAACTGTTATGTTAGCACACTGACAGCAGCACGTTGTTGACTGGCACATATGATTTTACATGACTTAGCTTTGGTCATTCAGAGAGACAACTTGAAAACGGATCGGCAGAACATATACCCAAATGGCTCCTTGTGCAGCTGAGTGATTCCACAAGGGTGGAATCAAAATCAACCAAGAAGAGAGAACCCAACTCTTCATTGGACCTCATTTGCTTGGTTCCAAACATTTAATTGACAAGGTCAGTGTATACCGTGTGATTTAAAACACACCAAAGAGTTAAATGATGAGACTGCTGGCTTAAGAATAATAATAAAAATGAAAAAAAAACAGTGTAAACAGAAGGAATTCATTCTAAATTTTGAAGTTACCGGGGTCAGTCAGCTGGCTATTGTGAACTTTCGGCGGTGGACAGAAATTATCACAAGTCAGCATTTGTATTACCCTAGAATTGATTCAGGTTTTGTGTTTCACTGTGTGTTGTAACTCTGCAGCAACACACTCATGAGATGCAGCGAAATATGCCTGGCAGTAAATGTTGCAAACTATTGTTTGTGTCTGCATTATTCGAATTCACTGCAAGAAAACATTGTTTTGAGAACAGGAATTTTGTGTGGATGAAATGAATTAGTCCACAAACCTTCACCTAGAGGCTAAGAAAGGGAGAACTGATAATGGCTTCAAAAAGCCTGGGAACTGCAGAAACTGTTTTGAAACAGGCTTTTGTGTGTGATGAATTAGCCTGCTAGGAACTGCAAGAGGATCTTGGCTGTTCCCTGCAGTGATGGTGGGCTCGCTGGCACCTTTCCATCTTTCCAGATGATAGTGTTGTTTTTTTTATACTATTGGGAGACATATGAAATACAGCCTATGAAAGTAAACAAGCAAAGGACCCTTTTCCATGCCTTCAGGTTTGTTAGGTATATAGGGCTAGACCTTTATTTTCTAGACCAATCGGCATTCAGGGGGTGTTTTGTGGTCAGCTTCCTCTCGGCCGCCTTTACTTCCGAGGACTTAAGCAGGTACCTATTTAAGAGTGGATCAACCTGGGGAATCACAGCCTATGGTGATGGGCAGTTAAGGCCAGCAATGAAAGTTCTCCTCTCCCAAGCACAGAGAGTTGACAGTACTTAGAAATCATGTGTTGTTGCCCATGCACCATGATCCCTTTCTCGGCCAGCATTGTTTCTCCAGAGGAAAACCCAAGTGTCGAGTTTTATCCCACATAGCTCAGTATTCCTCTGCAAAATGGCTTGTAGCCTGTCAGGAGCATCACACAAAGCACACACTCTAAAGCTCCTGATCCTTACAGACATATCTGCTCATGGTTTAATATGTCTGATTCTTACAGACATATCTGTGTGCACAGTTTAATGTTTCAGATCCTTACAGAAATGTCTGTATGCACGGTTTAATGTTTCAGATCCTTGCGGAAATATCTGTGCACATGTTTTAATATTTCAGATCCTTACAGAAATATCTGCATGGAAGATCTACATAACAAAATGAACAGTTCCGACTCTTTACTGTAAATTAGTCACTCTATGAAGTACATTTATTACTGGTAGATAGGTTAGTTTAGTTAGTTAGTTGGCTAGCTAGCATGTGACAGTTCCTTTCCTTTGCCAGTAACAACAACAAAAGACAAGAGTGCCTACTCTTGTCCTATGTGAAAACACTGAATCGGAAGGCAGTCTCAGCATAGCCAGTAGAGTTGTCAGCACACACCTCTCCATCTTTCCAGACAGTAGTGTTATATTATCCTCTGAGGAGGCGTGGGAATCACAGCCCTTGGTGATGGCCTGTGTGGCTAGCAAAGCCAGTAGAATACATACACATTCAATAAATAAGGCAGCCATTAGAAATTCCAACACAAATGGCCCCACGACTAGAGCTACAGCTCATCGTCGATGGAAGTAGCACTTACAACACATCAGCACTTGCATGTGCATTATTGCATAAGACACTACCAGTTCACGGACAGAAGGCCACTCACAGTTTTGTACTAAGATGGTGTCTTTTGCGTGTGCATGTTTTGTTTCAAACATTTTGAATAAAATAGTTACATTTTAATTTTCCAGATTCCTGTAAGAAGACGGGTATTGTGTTTGATGATCTGGTGTCTTCGCTAGAGTTTGTCAACTGCCAGAGTATGCAAGCCCAGGTGGGTTGGTCATGAGAGTGTTGAGTGTGGAGTAGTCGGTCCCTTATATGTATATATTTTTTTGTTCTTGACCGGATTGGTTCCTCATAATGCCCTCTGCATGCCCTATCAGTTACCCAAAGGTTTAAGGTTAGAGTGCCAAACCCAGTGGGACTTGCCCTGTAGTTAAAAAAAAAAAATTTTTTTCGTTTGTTGGTGGTTTTATCACCAATCCAGCTGTGTGACCTTAGCGACAAGGCCACCTTATTGATGTCTACTGCTTAATGCTTGTGATAACGCTGTCACTTACGACATACCAAGTTAAGGTCACTTGCAGAATGTTTGGCAGCAGTCCACTTCGCAAAGATTCCTGCAAGACGACTAAATGTAAAATTGCCTAGTAAAAAGAAAGACAGCCAACAGGTGCTGGGAGGTTTGTTTACCAGGGGCTGTGTCAAGGATAACACTTTTTTTGGTGCTAAAAGTTAATCCTGAAACATAATGTCAAGTTGTCTCTCTTTTAATTATTATGATGGTCAAAAAAAATTGTTTTTTTTTCTTTTTTTGCAAATGACAATATACCATCTTCACTTTGAACTAAAAATTTTTCATGTTTGAAAAACTAAGTAGTTCGAAAATCCTCTACCTTTGATTCCTAAGAGGTTTGAAAGTGGTTCCAGTTGGACGGAAAAATCTTCTAGCGATTTGATATATCACAGACTAGCTGTAAACCACAGTATAGCCTATCAGCCATCCCTTTAAGAGCACCTGCAGAAGAAGAAGAAATCCCCATTCTGACTATAACACTTTTTATTCCTTTAGAACAGGGGCTCTCAACCTTCCTAATGCCGCAATCCTTTAATACATTTCCCTCATGCTGTGGCGACCACCAAACACTCATTTTCCTT
Source organism: Candidula unifasciata (assembly GCA_905116865.2). Taxonomy (NCBI): domain Eukaryota; kingdom Metazoa; phylum Mollusca; class Gastropoda; order Stylommatophora; family Geomitridae; genus Candidula; species Candidula unifasciata. Next base: position 941,706 of record CAJHNH020005557.1, read on the forward strand.
CATAACTTTAATGAATATAGGTTTTCCTTTGGTCTTAGGCGACCCCTGTGAAAGGATCGATCGACCCAAAAAAGGGTCGTGACCGGTAGGTTGAGAACCGCTGCTTTAGGACATTTCCTGAGGTCCTGCGAGTAACTAGAAATAATTTAAATGGTTCTTTCTTGCAAGTTATCAGTAAAATCTCTACACATGATACTTCATGTTGCAGTTATTCTGGGTTTTTTTTTTCAGATTACCTAACCGAAAACTCAGGCGTAAAGTTCTGGTTGTTCGTCCACTTCTGGAATTTGATCTTGCCCTATTGCTTGACCTTTTTTATGCACCGCCGTTTGACAGATCTAGCTCATATGTGTGCAGACTGATGGTTCCTGGTTTCACGGACAGATGTACTCTGACTTCAAAGGAAACACCCTTGACTGGTTAACTTTTATGTCATGCTTGTTAGAGGCGCAGTGGACCTGGAACCCACACAGGGGCTTATTTCTATAACAACATCTCCAGTGGAACTCCTAGACACTGCACACACACACACACACACACACACACACACAGAGTACCTATGATTCTATCTTGCAGGTGATCAGTATCATCTCCACACTGACCATGTCCCTTTAGAAACATCCCCAGATATTCAACAGCGTCCAACATTGATCATAATAACACTTAACCTTCCTGCAGCAGTGTCTCCTGAAGAATCACCAGTAGCTGTACACACAGTATCAGTAGTTCTGTCTTGTGGGCTACCGGTAAAATCCTAGCACAGGTTGTACTTCATTGTACTTCATGTTCCTTTATCAGTATCACAAGGAGTCTCCATGGCAAATCTATTCAGCCATTTGCCTTACTCTCAGAATGTTTCCTGAGTCGTTTCATGGGCTGTATTATTTATTTTATGGGGGCCTTTTGTACAGAATGACTGGGAATCCTTTCTAGAAATATGAGGTTTGTGCTCTGTGTGATGCTCACAGCAGGCGTTTGGTCATTTTATGGAGAGACTGAGCCAAATAGGATAAAACCCAGTGCAATGAAGTTGATCCTCTCGACTTTAAGCCTGTCAGAACCTTCATCTGTCACATGACTGTCAGATCAGATTATCAAATGTTGCCTTTTGCAGGTGACTGGTAAAGTCCCGACACTGAGCATAGACAAGACGGACGGCTGTATGATATACCTGAGTCCCAGCTCTCTGGACGTGGAGTTATTCACTGCTAAGTCTTCTGAGATGAATATCCTGGTGCCTGTTGGCAACGGAGATTATGTGAGTCACCTGTTTTTTATTTGTATCTTTTAGATGTTTTTGTGTCTATTTCTTCTTTTCTCTAATCCCTGCTCTCTCTCTTTCTCTCCACCCCCTTCTGTCTGTCATATATATATATACACAGACACACACACACACATATATAAGGGTCTCCTTGACTTACGACTGAATTTTGTGCCACTAACTTGCTGAAGATTGGGATGGAGCACTTAGGGGGGTTTCATGAGTGCCATGATGTGGACTAAACATAACAATAATGAAATATGTTGTGCAATGGCTTAGATAACAGAGAAGAATAAATCACATGTGATACAGTGTTTGGGACTTGAGTCAGTTTGCAGGTGTATGCTGTTAGATTTGCTAAGATTGTGGTTTGTGTCAATTTCTTTTACAAGGGACAGCAATGCAACATTTGATGTGGTTTTTCTGTGGCCCAGAAACGGAGCAGCTGGGGGGGGGGGGGGGTTGATCTGTTTGCTATGAAATTGAATTAGATAGCTTGTCGCACCTGTCTTTATTTACCACTTTAGGGGGAGGGGGATGTAGACAGTGGGGTCGTGAGCCTAAGGGTTCGTGTCCGCATGGCTAATGATGTCTCTACAGACTGCAGGCTAGGATGTTTATTTTTGCATCTGACAGAAAAGTCTCCACGACCGTACTGATGTTGAACTCAAGTCCCCTGCATGAGAGCCTGACTTTTTAATCACTCGGCCAGCAGCTCATAGTTTAACAGTTAATAGATGAGAAGTCAGTTGCACGTCGCAGACCAGCTTCAGCATTTTTTGGCTGTTGTGTAATTTTACTTAGCATTTTTCATGCTTAGTAGTTTGCCATTGCATTCTAAAAGACTCATTGCTTATACCACTGTCTAAATCATTACAAAATGGTCTGCTGCCAGATCATCTGCGGGCGACCTCACACCCAGTGTGGTAGAATTATGATACTATGCTCATAACACCTAATTCACAGACATTGACTAAAGCAAAGCTGTCATTTGAATCAGGTTGGTCAACTGAGACAAAACGCTACACACCAATAAATAAAATTGTCTTTACAGTGGTAATTCTTCTTTTTCAGTTTCTTCTTCTGCCGCTTTTTCTCCCTACTTTTCTTCAGCTTCTTTTATTGCTTCTTCCTCATCTTCTGCTTCTTCTTCTTCTATAAATTCTTAATCTTACTATTCTTTGTCTCTGTTTGCCCTGGTACCGCTAAGCTGTGATATTTAAACATTTCAAATCAACACATCTGATTTCAGCAAATCCTTAATAAGTCCCACTTTACGACATTGGCGTCTGTTTCTTAAGCACTGTGAATGTGCTTGGTGGTGCTGGGGTGCCGTGTTCGATCCCAGCTGCAGAGGATGTCTTGCATTGGTTTCGACAGTAGTACTGAGACCATTTAGAAAGCAGTGGCAAACTGTTTGAGTGTAAAATTTGCCTAGAAAAATCACAACAGCCACAAAATGCTGTTGTCAGTTCTGCAACGTCCTGTAAAGGATACGTCCTGTAAAGGATACGTCCTGTAAAGGATACGTCCTGTAAAGGATACGTCCTGTAAAGGATACGTCCTGTAAAGGATACGTCCTGTAAAGGATACGTCCTGTAAAGGATACGTCCTGTAAAGGATACGTCCTGTAAAGGATACGTCCTGTAAAGGATACGTCCTGTAAAGGATTCGTCCTGTAAAGGATACGTCCTGTAAAGGATACGTCCTGTAAAGGATACGTCCTGTAAAGGATACGTCCTGTAAAGGATACGTCCTGTAAAGGATGCGTCCTGTAAAGGATACGTCCTGTAAAGGATACGTCCTGTAAAGGATACGTCCTGTAAAGGATACGTCCTGTAAAGGATACGTCCTGTAAAGGATACGTCCTGTAAAGGATACGTCCTGTAAAGGATACGTCCTGTAAAGGATACGTCCTGTAAAGGATACGTCCTGTAAAGGATACGTCCTGTAAAGGATACGTCCTGTAAAGGATACGCAGCTGACATTTTTTTTTAAATGACATGCTTGTTAAGCAGTTGGTCTATACTAAAAATCTTTCCCCCCCCCCTCCCCCCACAGAAGGCCTCGGGAAACCCAGTACTGGGAGATTACGATACAAGTTTAACTGTTACCTATTTATACATGTTTTTGTTTTGCTTCTTTTCTTTAACAGAAGGAATATGCTCTACCCGAGCAGTTCAAGAGCAAGTATGACGGGAAGACAATTGTGACCACTACAAGTGACATAGTATAAAGGTCAAGGCTAAAGCCTAGCCCATATCTATTTCAGCATAGCATGATGTATGTTTCTGTCTGTTTTTCTGTTCTCTATAATTTGTCTAGAGTCTGTCCTTGTGAGAGTGTTTCATGAAACCATGATTGTGAGGGTTGTGAGTTGAAATTATGAGGTTCAATTGGGGGGGGGGGGTTGTGGGGGGGGGGGTTCAATTGGGGGGGGGGGTGTGGGGGGGGGGGGATGGAATTCATCTGGGCTGAGGTTTATTGGGTTCATTTGAGGATTCAGGATTAGTGTAAGTTATTCAGGGAAGGTCCAGTGATTCAGGATTAGTGTAAGTTATTCAGGGAAGGTCCAGTGATTCAGGCATTGCTTGAGACTGTCTCAGGCATTTGTTGAAATTGTTTCAGGCATTGATTGAGACTGTCTCAGGCATTTGTTGAAATTGTTTCAGGCATTGATTGAGACTGTCTCAGGCATTTGTTGAGATTGTTTCAGGCATTGATTGAGATTGTTTAAAGAATTGGTTGAGATTGTTTTAGGCATTGATTGAGATTGTTTAAAAGTTGGGTGAACTAACTAAATCTAGGTTAGACAATGAGAAAAAGTACTGAAGGTTCAAACTTGACGTATGACAAGCTAGATGTGAGGGCTCTCTAGGAGTGAGTGAACAGTGCAGAAGTGCGAATAGATCATTACGGCCTGAGGAAAACGGCATTGCAAGGAGATACCAGGGGATCTGGCTGACGCTCAACACTCAAGGGAGGGGCGAGACGGATACACCATCAAACAGTTACTGGTGCCATCGGAATTGGAACTTTTCGTTTGCTTGCTGAAGATGGGGACGGAGCACTTATGGGAGTGTCCAGAGTGCTGTGATGTTGATTCTTAATTCAACATTCAACATTGTTGAATTGTTGAATTGTTGAATTGTTGAATTGTTGAATTGTTGAATTGTTGAATTGTTGAATTGGTGAAGTGGAATTAATAAATATGATTACAGGACGGGAAATAATCTACAGATTCGTAGGAGTAATTCTTGGGCTGGGTGGGAAGATTAAGGTATCGGAGTTAATGTTTGGATTTCTTGGTGTAATTTCTGTGTTGGTAAAAAGTTTTAAGGAATCACCTGGATTAGTTGTCGCTACATTAAAATCATTTCTAGCTGAATGTGATTGCTGAATGTACACTTATTGATCAGAAGGTGACATAATTATATGTTTTAACTGCTATTTTTAGTTTTAATTATTATCTATAACATATCCACAAACTAACATAAAAAGGTAGTTTTATAACAAAATGAGTATATTTTATAACAGCTGTATATTTTCATGCCATTTTATGTGTTCCTCTAATAACTGTGAGTATTGATGCTAAGATGGTGTTCAGATAATGGCTAGACATTTGCCTGAAGGTCTTGGGTTCAAACCCATACTGATATTTATTCTTCTTCCACCTTTAAAAAGGCTGTTGGCACATAGTGTTGTGGTTAATGGCTGCACCTTTCAACCACCCAGCACAGCAAAAAACCCTAATTAGTCATTATTTAAGAGTGGGGTTAGTGAGTCTTTTTTCTTCACCCAAAAAATGTGGCTGAGGAAACCATGCTGGGATTTTTATAAACTGACCTTGGTTGTTAAGTTGACCCAGCCTAAATTGGGTAGCAGGTAATGTAATGGGAGGTAAAGGTGAGCACATCACCCATCAAGTGATGATTATTCTCTATAACTGAGTCAAGAATTGACATCACAGCCCTCGGGGCACTTCCTTGTGTGCTCTGTCCTCATCTTCAGCAGCCAGCACAGAGTTCCAATACTATTAGTAGTCTGTATAACTGTGGATGTCATTTGGCTCAGAAGACATAATGAATTACAATTCATATTTCATCATCATCCCATAACACTACGTGTCGTGGGGTCACCAGTTTCTGTTGACTACCTGATCAGCTCTCTCCACCTTTGGTGGTCAGTTGCGATGGACTTCATGGTTGCATGCCTGAGACATGTTCAGTCACTCAGGTTCTGAAACCAGGTCTTTCTTGTCTGCCTTTCCCTCTACTGAGCCCTGCAGTATTGTTTTTGAGAGGCCGTTAGATCATATTAATACAACTGAAAAAAAACTTTTATTTTAACAGTTCTGGTTGCCTATGGCCTTGTTTAGTGGTTATGTGTCAAATTACATTGAAAAAAACTTTGATTTGAGATACTGAATACTTTGATTCTGTTTCAACTCAGTTTAAACTGACTAGGTCTCTCCATTGCTATCAATTCTTTGGTCTTTCTGTTGTAGATCTCTCTTTACACACTGTGTTTGAAAGCAGAGTTTTCTGGAACAAGTGTATGGGAGCCACACTGATCAGTGTTGCCAAATCTTTCTTTTCTGATTCTCTGAAGCGCCTTTGTGTTCAAAGATTCAGTTAGTGTTCAGATTAAGAACTATAGAAAACAAATGCTAACATAGAAAACAGGCCAGTTTTGACTTCAGGTTCCCTGTGTGGGTTCCGGGGTCCTGTTACAGGGAAAACAATAATAGACCCAATGCCTACCCAAAAGAAAGTCGTAAGAGTTGACTAATTGGGGGCTTCCTTCGAAATCAGAGTGCATCTGCCTGAGAGGCAAGGAACCAGCAGTCTGTTTACAAATGAGTCTGATCTGTAAAATGGATGCACACGCAATATTCAAGTTCTGAAACAGGACTGCAGTCCAGAAGTGGACGAACAACCAGAACTTTCCGAGTTTACAGCTGGTGAATATAAAGAAGACAAATAAGAAGACTTCAGGTCTACAGACATTTAAGAAAAAAATATTAGGAGAGGCAAAAAAAATGCAGTTCTCATTCAGTGTTCATTTACCTCTTCCAGTCTCAAACAAGACGCCTGTGTGACTCCAGTTAGTCATGTACATCATCTACACTAGTCAGAATACTATGCTGATACATTGTGTATTTAGAGAGGACATAGTAAAATACACAGAACTCTTGCAAGGGTTGTATATTTAGCTCCTGTGGGTGTAGTATACCCATGATTTTGTTGCTGTCATTTTTACCTTATTTAGGCATCAGCTGTGAGCTTCTGGGACCGAAAGAGTTTCTCGTCTTTAAAAATACTGTTCTTCTAAGATTTTATTTGTGTGTTGGTGTTATTTTTCCAGTCGTCCCAACAAAAAATGTGCCATCTTCTTTTTTTGTCATCTCGCTGATACCAGGTTATAGCCCAATGTAATGGTTTTGTTGTATCTGTCTTGCATGTCTTGGGTGGATACACTGCATCGAGATATGATTGGCATCGGTTACCAAATCAAGAATGCATATAAAGGTTTTCAACCATACAACACAGTCCAGATATCCACTTCTTAGGAATCAAATTACAATGGCCTTGTTTTAAACTTCTCACCAGGCTTGTTTGTCTCAGTGTAGCCTGTTGATCTTGTACATTTAGTCTCTGCTTCCTGGCAATGTTCAACTTTATACATGATCTCTTGTGATTTCAGCTGCGGCAAATTTTTTTTAAAATAATTATGTGGCTTATAATGTTGGTTTTGTTTTTGTAATTCAATTTGGATTATGTTTATGCTTGAGTGCAGCATGTGTGACATTATGTCAGAAGATCAAATAAAATTTCTGTCAAAAACTCAGTATTGACTCTCTGGATTTGTGGTAGTGAGTCAATTGTTTTGACTCCCCTCCCACCCCCCCCTGCTTAATTTGGAGGAGGGGGGGGGGGGGGCTAAAGGAGCCTGGTTCCCCAGGTGCCGGTGCCACTGAGCCAGCAAACAAGCACTGCTACCCCAGGACCCGTTAGTGCATGGAATAGATGCCCAGTGTGAAACAATGGGAGTTAACTCTGCATTGACTTTGTTTCTAAAGAAATATTGCAGCTATATATCTACCTCAGTGTGTGTTTCTTGACGAAAGCATGTCTAACTCTTTCAGTGTGGGGCTTTTACTGGTGTTTGAACGGAATTAATTCTGAGCTTAATTTTTTTTTTTTTTTTTGCAGCATGACAAATCCAAAATGTTTCAGAAAAAAAAAACATATTGTCCGCATAGTGACATAAAATATATCAAATTAAAGAGAAAGGAATTCAGAACTCCACCTGGCTCAGATTTATCAAAGACAGCAGCAGTAAGGACAGCTCTAGATCTATCTGTGTTATTTGTTCAGACCTGTTCCCTTATCATTTGGTCTGGAATGTTTTGCAGCATGTAGTTGATATTCATAGCAGCTTCCGTGGCTTAGACGTTGCAAGTCCAACCCACAGAGACAGCCGGCGTAATGCTGACCACATTACCCACTCAGTGCCAATTGGTCTGTAACAATATGGGGCGCTCTTCTCATATGCTCGATGCGCCTAAGGCGTGAAAAAGGGATCTTTTTTTACTTGAGTTGATATTCATGATCAGCGTCATCATCATCATCATTAAATACTAAGTGGGAATCTAGGTCATGACCAGAAATTACCACAGGTAATTTATGATATGACCACCAGCCACAATTCCTGACACATCCTTGACTGATCTCATGTCTCTTTAGACAAAGGCTATTAGAGTTGAACCAAAAACAAACGAGAAACCACCGCTGTATTTGTCCCACTAAATCATGCCTTTAAACTAATATTATTCAGACAGTACGTTAAATCAAGGTAGACGTATCTGTAATGTTTTCTGGCGTTTTGTCCTATCTTTACCTAGTACCACGAGGTTTACTACTGTTGTTGGTGTTGGCACCTTGTGTTGTTAGGAGCCATGTTAGCGAAGTCGATAGGAGGCTTGCTTTTAAATCCAGCTGTGATTCTCTACACCCACGGTTGGTGTCAAAACCGAGCGGTTCCGGGGGTTCACCCAGCCTCTAGGAAATGGGTACCAGAGTGACACTCTGGGGTAAATGGAGAAACATTGCTGTAGCTACAGAGTTGTGTGCGGACGGCGACACAGGCGAACAGTTTCTTATCAGCTGTCCCTACTGGTGGCAGAGCACTTATGGTTTATAACCGTGTACAATGACGCTGATTTACATCTCTCGACTTTACTTTACTTCACTTTTTACCTTGTGTTGTAGTTTACAACTAGGCTGTGATGTGAGGGCTTTTGGCCCAAAGCTGGGATAAAATAATATCCAAGAGCCACCACTGGGAGCCTAATTATTGAAACAACATAACTTTTAGAAAGAAGTAGTGTCCTTCTGTCTTTATATATGGTGTTTTATAATTCATATATGGTTTTTATAATTCATATATGGTGTTTCATAAATCACTCCAGATTGACCGAATATCTGTAACTACTCAACTCCCATGATGCAGCATTTAATTATTGAAAACATTTTTTTTACTGTAGTCGGATTTATGTAACACCATACTTCTTTCTCTAAGTGCCTATCAATACACGCCTGCTTGTTTGTTATAAATTATATAGTGAATGCTATCCCCATGTGGAATGCAATTTTTCGTTATTTGAAGCCCCACCCTGGTTTTTGCCGGGGACCCTAAATATAGCTGGGCCATAAATATGGCTGAACGGGGTTTTTGGAACCTCTCCATGGGTGATCCTCATCTGCATGGGGCACTTTGTGTCACCGGGTGTTTATCGCTTGTGTGATGTTCTAGTGGGTACCACTTACATACATTATATATTATTATATGTAATGTTTCTGTAGCTTCAGAGGTTTCTCATCTGTTTATTTTTGTGGTTTAGAGGTTTGATTACGGTAGTGTAGAACTGCATCTCCTTCCCCAATGATTATTGGATGTACAGCTCTGCGACTTAACAATGGAGTGAATCACTTCACAAAAACAACTAGAACTTTCCGCCAGAGTTTACAGCTAGTCAACGCCTAGAAGAAGAAGAAGAAGAAAAAAAAAACATCCTAGCTGTTTGATAATATAAAAAAGCAAAGGACTTTTTTTTCACGCTTTCTAGTATATTGGGCATATAGGGCCAAACCTATATTTGACAGAGCAATAAGCACTAGGTGGGTGATGTGGTTAACGTCACGCTGGCCACCTTTACTTCCAGGCCCTTTATTTGGTACACATTTAATGCTAAGGTCCTTTTTTTTTTTTTTAAGTCAGACTTCACCTAGGACCTGAACCTGTGACCTTTGGATCATCAGGTAAGTGATTCTCAAGGCTTTTAGACAGCCGTATGAGAGTCACACCGTGGAAGAAATTGAGCATCATTAACTAATATTCGGCAGTAGATACATTGCAAGCAACCTACACTGGAGATGGAGCATTTTTTTTTTTTTAAATATAATATTTGTTTATTGTATATGGTTCATTTCCCAAATAAAGCTCTGGTAATTGTATTAATGTTTAGCATTACAGCTAAGTGTTAGCTGCGGTAGATAAATGGCCAACGCGCTTGCCTGCCAACTTAGTGGTCATATGTTCGAATCCTTCTCTTTCTGCGTAGATTCCAGGCCTCATTTGGGGGAGGGATAGATCCACTGTTCCCCTCACAAGCATGTCCTGAAAGGCGCTTCATTACTACTGGAAATCAAACGGTGCAGATACGGCAGTCGAGCTGTAATGCACAACAATTTGCAAACACACTTTTACAATCAAATCACGACGAAGAAGGTCTCCTAATCATACCTGCAACTCCCCCCCCCCCCCACACTCCCCTCCCCCATGTTAAATACATTGAAAGTGGTATGGGTGAAAGTTAAAGAATTAAGGCGATGAAGAGGGGGTATCAGGAAACTTGAGCATCTCCCCCACCGGCATGCATACAAGTTCTCTATGACTGTTTTTTTTTTTATAAATATAAAACAGAAATTCTATCACAATATTTCACATATATTATTGTATTTATTTGCAATTCAGCACATATTATCACTGGGAGCCAGGCAGTGTTGTGTCTAGATGCTCACCTGTGGTTCAGAAGGTCGTAGGTTCGTGTCCTAGCGAAGCTGTTTTTTTTTTTTTAATGGACTTGGCTTCCAGGTCAATCCAGCCCTGAGTGGGTACCAGGTATAGTCCTGGGAAGTAAAGGCGGCCGGTGTGATGTTGACCACATCACAATTTGAGTGCCGATTGGTTTATAAAGTATAGGTCTAGTCCTGTATGCCAAATAGAAAGCGTTGATTATGGTTCCTAACATATTATCAGTATTAAGCACTGTAAAAAAAAAGGCTCATGACCCTTGAAATTTTCCCCAACTGTATACAAATATATATTATTTTCTTTGTGTCGGCTGCCCTGGAAATGGTCACGTTATCTCAGAAAACCTCCAAATAGTATGTTTGGAAACCGTGCACCTTCCTATTTTAGTATCTGCCTAATAATCTTGTTTTTCTTCTTCTTTCGCTCGCTTGAAATAGATTTTCTATATCTGCGATGTTGCCTCTAGAATAAACTTCACTGTCTGTTGTAATTCACTCGACTCGTAAAGTTTGGCTTGCCTCGGTGTTTCCCTTTACCAAAAGTTTTGTCTTGATTTGTTGTGTTAGGGACAGTCTTGGAGGATGTGATCAGTTAGTTATCTCAGGTGTTAATCCACATTTGCAGGCGGCTATTTTGCCAGTCTTAAATTGTGTGTACATGTGGTTGCGAAGCCACAGACGTCGATCCAGCTGCTCAACACAATAAGCAAAATAAGGTGCTATAGTCGGAGGAGACATCCAGACAGAAGGCGCACCACAACCCTCAGGATGCCACTCACAAACGCTTTAGGAAATAAAACTGTATCTGTTGTATAATCTTAACGTTTTTGCAATATGAATATCAGAGTTGAATTAAGAATCGACATCACAGCTCTCTGGACACTCCCATAAATGATCAGTCCCCCATCTTCAGCAGCAGGCGAAGAGTTCAATGCCGAATGCACCACTAACTATCTGAAAGTATATCCGTCTCATCCTTCCCCTGAGTGTCGGCCAGATCTCCTGGTAACTTCTTTCCTCGCAGCGCCGTTCTCCTTAGACCGTAATGATCTATCTGCGCCCGCACTGTTCACTCGCTCCAAAAGGGCCTTCACAATATCTAGCTTGTCTTACAATATCCAACGTTTTGTGCAAAGATCTTGTACAGGTAAAGATAAAGAATGCAAAAATGTAAATTTAACCATTTTCAGAAACTTTCCCAAAGCCTTTTTTTTTTTCAAAACCATCATCTTGTGTTAAAGAAACGCATCACACCAAGTCAAGTTGTTGGAGAGCTGAACTATCGTGTGGGAGACATCGAATCGATCCTCGGTGAGAAGTCAAGTTTATCTCTCTATCAGGGGCAACAGAAAATATCCTATCTGCACAGTTCGTGGCGACTGCACTACCTAAAGGACCCTTTTCCATGTCTTCGGGCATATTGGGCATATAGTGCTAGACCTATATTCTTTAGACAAATCAGCACTCGCCTTTACTTCCCATGACTACTTGACATACATTTAAAGCTGAGTCGACCTAGGAGCTGGTTTTTATTCGTTTTTAAACAGCCAGTAACTGTTTGGATTCGACACCACCTCTTCCTACCCCCACCCCCTTTCAGTAGCACCCTAAAAGTGTTAAAGACAGGCAGTAAATAGTTATCATGGGTGGACACATTAGAAACCACACAGTTCATCGGTGCAATTTTTGTCAGCCAACAGTTCTACTATCCCCACATTACAAACATTGCTAACACGTAGACAACAACTATTTCTTGAGAATGGCGCCAACGATGATGAAAACCCCTGCAATGGCGAAGATGATGCCTCCAACTATAGCTAGAGCAAACGCCCAGGCCAGGTCACGCTCGTGCAGGTCGGCGGTTCCAAAGATGATTGTGCCTAAAAGGATGGTTCCGGCTGAAATGTACAATAGGCATCAGTGAATTTGGTGTGGTTGGGTGGTTAACTGTGTGATTTGTTTTGTTGATTAAGTGGGTAGTTGCCTTAGTGGTTGATTGGATAGTTTCTTAATTGATTGGTTGGTGTATTTAATAAGGTTGTTTTGTTGATTGACTGGCTGGTTCCTTTGCTGATCTCAGTAGTAGTACTCTATCATCCCTACCCGATACGTACAGACAGACAGACAGTGAGAAGGGAAAGGTCAGATAGGAGAACTTTACAGTACAGAAGAAGAATCAACAAGCACAGAACTAGTGTTATCCGCAGCTACACGCTACGAGCTGTACCGAAGAGGAGATTCGTGCCTTTGCGGACTGACTGGTTCCATTTGAAATGAGGATAATTTATCGACATCTTTATATCGCAGTAGAAGCATTCGAAACCTATACGTCGAGTAAACCGTTCTAGCATTCTCTTTTCCCAAAACCTTTGTGTGTGTTATTTAGTTTAACCACCCAATGCCAAATAATGTTTATAGGCAATAAATGTGAAAGCTGCTAAGAAATTTCTCCTGGTTCCAGCAAGTTGACATAGATTTATGAGTGAGTGCGGTTCATCCCCCACCACAATCGTACAACTAGTGATAAACACCCAGTGACACAAAGTCTCACCATTCGGATGAATATCACCCGGACACAAGTCCCAGAAACTCCCTTCAACCGTCAAGTTCCATTTGGGTCCCGACCACAGACGGGGTGGAGCCTTAAAAAAAAAAAAAAAACTGCGTCCCATAAAGGAGGGATGTAGGTAGCAAGTGACCGTCATGTCCTTCTTAGGACAGTTCACCACCATTGGGCTAGGTCTGGCACTCAGCTCTCTCCTGTGACTCCCAGCAGCTGTCAGCATGCGACAGTGGCCACCCCCCGGGCAACAGCTTTGACGGGCTGGCTAAACCGGGAGAGGGTAGCCGGTCTGGTTCTAAACCACTCGGTGATTGGGAAATGCCTACCCTGCCTGCACAGACTGGACTCGGCGGATTGTGCGGATGAAACCTATTTTTGGTTCAACAGACAAAAAGACTATTACCAGCAGGCGCTGTGGAGAACTTTGAGCAAGGCAGAGCACTTAAGACGCCTTGGTTATTCACTGCACCCAGGTCCATTTCCAGTCGTCCCGACATTGTCCTGCCATTGGGATCAAGATGGACACAGGCGAGAGAGTGAGGTCGACGAATTGCGCAACTCTTCCTCACTTAAATCCAAGTCCTTGCGCAAGTCACTTTTATCCAGCTATCATCATCCAGCTATCATCATCAATCATTTTCAACCTCTCATGACTGCTCCCAGTTCTTTTGGCATCAACACAGCGACGTGGGAGACTGCTGGATAAGACCGTTCTGGATGGCGTACACCCCTCAGGCATGGTGCATTAACCTGCCAGGCAGACTAGAAAGAATCCTACTGCTAATCCAACACTTACTACGGATTTTGACAAATCAGCCACCTTCGTAATCATGAGTATTGATCATTATTACTTTGAATAAAAGTGGTCTTCAGCCCTCATGATGGACGAACAACATTAGGTAGCAAACAGGGTTTTGTCACCTTAAACAATTTAGTTGCGTATTCTTTTACAGGACGTTGTTGAACCAGATACATTATATTTTGGCTGTTTGTGATTTAACTTGGCAATTTTACATTCAGTAGTTTGCTATTGCTGTCTCAGCGGTTGGCTCTCTATACAGTTGGATGAAAATCAACGCAAAGTGATCGCCTGCAGATAGAATCGAACTAGTTATTCAGAATTACAAAGCCCCTTCATTACTATGGGAGTACTACAACATTACTTACCTGCAGACAGACAGAATACGGCGCTCAGGATGGGCAGAATCCTTCTGTCCTTGCACGAATCCACGAACAAGGAGATCACCAGGAGGACTGTGGACGCAAGCACAAGCAGAAGACCCACCGTCTCAAAGAACTGCGCCACTCTCGTCTCGGCTGTTGTTTACAAACAGAAGTGTGTGCCATTATAGTCTAGCATACTGAACGGGATAATAAAATATAAAATAAATAATAACGCCATAAGTGAAAGCGTCTGCACAGAATCAGTACTAAATTACTCACAAAGACAACAAACAAGATGATACGCCCATTTATGGAGACTGCCTTGCAACGACATACCATACAAAGTACACAGTAAAAGAGAAGACACACAGATCACGAGGTAGACCAACAACAAAATGGAAAGATAACATCAGAGAAACTCTACAACAGCCCGGTATGTCTATGGTAGAGGCTGCCAGCAGAGCAGGAAGCAGAACCTAGCATCTCTTGACATGAGAAGCGGTAAAAGAGGAAGTGAAGAAGAAATAGTAGCAGTAGAAGCAGCAGAAGCAGCAGTAGAAACAGTAGTAGAAGCAGCAGGAGAAACAGCAGTAGAAACAGCAGTAAAAGCAGAAACAGCAGTAGAAGCAGCAGCAGAAACAGCAGTAGAAACAGCAGTAAAAGCAGCAGCAGTAGACACAGCAATAGAAGCAGTAGTAGCAGGAGAAGAGGTAGTAGAAACAGCAGTAGAAGCAGCAGTATAAAGAGTAGTAGAAAAAGCAGTAGAAACAGCAGCAGCAGAAGCAGCAGTAGAAACAGCGGTATAAACAGCAGTAGAAGCGGTGGTAGAAACAGCAGCAGCAGTAGAAGCAGACGCTGTGGAAAAAGCCGTGGGGGGGGGGGGGTATGTAATAGCTGTAATCGACGCTAGCCCTTTCCATTAGCAACCATTGGGGAGCTGCATGGTCTCGAGACACGGTGTTCGCCTCCAGTCCTGGAGGTCCTGGGTTCAAGCCCAGAAGTAGGCTGGGAATTTTTTCTTGTGGATTTCTAGTTCGCGTTAGCGCAGTCGATAGGAGACTAGCGTTTAAATCCAGCTGTGACTCGCTGCAGCTCTCGGCCGGTTCCCGGGGTTGGTTAACCCAGCTTCTAATAAATGGGTACCAGAGTGACACTCTGGGGTAAATGGAGGAACGTCGCTGTAGCTACAGAGTTGCGTGTGGACGGCGACACAGGCGGACAGTTTCTTATCAGCTGTCCGTACTGGTGGCAGAGCACTTATGGTTTATAAACGTGTGCAGTGACGCTGGTTTACATCTCACGACTTTATCTTTGCTTCTAGTAATTTCCCCTGATCTCTGGGCAGTAAGACTGTACACCCGTGTGTATTGTTGCGCACGTACAAAATCCCTCGACAGTTGGAGTTGAAAATCTACCTAAAGTAGTTCAAGATCATCGCTAATGCTACGGAGTTGGTGCACAGTGCTGAGATTCTTCGGATTCAGGCTTGAGTCAGAAGTAGAACCGAGCACTTATGGGTTATTGCCCTTGTGCAATGATGTTGATCCGTTGTCTAAATCTAAACAGTTACCAACGGAAAATGCATTATTCAGAATTATTATATTTATTATTATTGTTTATTATTTATTATGAATAAATCCACTGGGGCTACGTCTTTAGCCCTGGGGGGGGGGGGGGGAGGTCGCTAAAAGCTTACACCACTCCTACCGATAATGCAACGTATGAAAGCTACCAGTTACTAGTCTACGCTGCTAGCTGCTCTCGCAAACTCTCAATAGCCAAGCGATCACGTGATACCCTTTCCAGTGTAATCGTTACCTGCTAACTCTTACACAAGCGAACTGGTTACTCCTCGCCACTACCGCCGTTGTAAGAATTACAAAAAAGACATTGCTGATCCTGACAGTAACAACAAGAGACTATACCGTTTGAAAAACCTGGGTTGTTGACCAGACTCCAGCAGTCATCGATCTTCACAAGACCACTCTTGGTTTGCCGGTCGTAGTACTCCTCAGTGTCCCTGCAGAAAGTCCACAAGCCATAACTGACATAACCGTCCATGTAGGTACGAATCCGGCCGCTCGGCTTCGTGTGAATCTGATTTGTAACAGATACAAATCAATCAAATGGAACTATGGTAGAGTATTGTGGCTAAATCAGCTCTAGATGTGCCAAAGCTAATCAATTAATGGGGCAACTATCTCCCCTGTTGACACACAAGCAGATACCTCGGAGTACTAAAGTGAATCTTATCAGAACTATTTTTTGGCCAGCACTATGCTATCAATGCTAAACGTGGACACTTACATCCTCCAATGAACGTAAAATTGTGACAACAGAGATGAAATGCCTTAGAAGAGCTGCAGGAGTTTCAAGGAAAGACAGAATACGAAATCATGAAATCAGACGAATGCTAGGAATAAAGATAGTCTTACATGTCATCAAAGAACAACAAATGAAGTGGTTTGGGCAGCTAACAAGAATGCCCTGGTACTATCAGCCACAGCGAGCCACACTAAAACGTTACAACGGGTATAGAGCGAGTGGTAGACCTTAGGAAATATGGAGTGATGGCATTAAGAACAGCCTTACAGAAATAAACATCAGTCTTAATAGTGCTCTTGACAGAGCCCATCAACAACATTACATCTCCCCCCGACACTTCGATGAGGTACAAGGTGGAAGAGAAGAAGAAGAAGAACTGTGGCTTTTAATTACACCGAACAACAAGGCCCGGGCACTAACAAGAAAACAACCATTCTTTACTAATTCTGGGGAGCTAAACACAGGGTGCTTTCCCAATACCTCCCCCCTCCCCCCTTCCCCAGAGGATGTCACAGGACAGTCCAATATTTTCGAGGATGGTAAGAGCGGGTTTTCCGGCTTTCTGATGCTTTTAACTACCCCAAAACATCTAGAATTGGGCCTTACCCCAACCCACCTACGTCCCATAAATCACTCTTTTCTTGTCCTGATTTGGACTTTTTGCCCTGTATGCTTGTTAACTTTCCTAACTGACTTGACATATTTATAATTACTTAAAACAAACTTAACAGACTAAGACTAACTGAGGCTGCATCAATAAACTGAACACCCTTTTTTATGTAAACAAAAAGATCATGTCCCTAAATTTGACATTACCATGGTAACCACGTGATGTATCTTGAAAATGTACCGATTAACTTGTCTGTTACAATGTGACTATATTTCAGCGACAATGTTTTGTTTGGGTACTTAACTATAATTGACTTAACATAGACATGCTGACCACATCACCCACCTAAAGTTGTTAGTGGAGCATGAGACACTGCAGAAACATGAACTTTGAGGACATCATGGGTATTTTGGGATCTGTGTGCGAGAGAGTGAGATCCAAGCGGAACTGACCGCAGATGGTAAACGTCCAGTGGTAGTTTCAGTCAGTCCAGTGTGGGCGTGTACGCGCGTATTGTTTACGCCCAGTTGATGCATGGACGGTGTAATGTGACAGTTGTAGTGATGGTTGAATTCGTGGAACTTACGTGAACTATCGGGATGATTGGGTTGGATCACGACACCGCCAACTCTAGATTTATAGCTAAAGATGGCCGTGGATCACGAGTAGGACTCGGAAATCTGTCCGATGGATTTCTAGAATGGACAGCTGCACAGTTGCTTCTCTATTGCATGCTGGTTGGGTTTCTCTTTAGTGCACTGAAGTAGCTGGGGAACGTTGTGTGTGTTGACCAGTGTGGAGATGTGATGGGAAGGTAAGTAGTGGGCTAGCGTGTTTGAGGCTGCAAACGGGCAAATCGGTGCCTCTATATCCTTAGTAAAAGATGGCGGCCACAAGATATTGATTTTTTCCGGCTGTTGCAACCGCCAGCGTCTTTATCCTTGGTAAATATCGATCGGGCGGTTGGTGACGGCACGCATGACTGGTTTTAGGGGAGGGGAAAGACATATGGTGTATAAATCGATACTTTGCATTGTCTCCAAAGCAACTGGTGACTCATTGTCGGTATGTCGGGGCGTGGGTATATTTAGGCAGTGATTTAAGGAAGGCAAATTCGTATTTCTTTAGTGTATCGTTGTTCGGACGGGCAAATCGGTACTTTGCAGGCGAATTATTATCTTCATAGCCGTGGACGACAGGTGGCGTTTGACGTGTCTGTCGATGTGGTTATATAAATGGCGAAGTCAGGAACAATATTTAGGTGAGCAGCGTGGCGGGTGGGGCAGGGGACCCAGGGCGACAGGGCGACTAATAGAGTTGGCGCGGGCTTATGATCTCAGTAATAGAAAAAATTTGGGAGTGTTTTGTAAGTGGGGGATATATGTTACAAAACAAAGCAATTTAAGGGATATGAAAATGGACTTATCGGCAGCAGTGACAGGCGGCAGAGGGAGGCCTTTTAGGGCTTAGATAAAGAAACCTAGGAAGGTGGCTTGATGACCAGGGATATATGATAAAGGGCCTTGCGAGCTCCATCATCATCATCTGTGTCATGGTATCGAAGGGATGGTTTAAGCTGTAGTAAAAAAGAGGACGTACGACAAAAGGGTGGCTGTCTTGTCATAGTGTTAAGGGCCGAAGTTAAGGGACTTACCTGACATCGGTGAACAGCGGGGCGGACGGGGCAGGGGACCCGAGACGACAGGACGTCTATAAGGGTTGGTGTTGGTTTATAGGTTCTGTAATAGACAAAATTAGGAGTGGTTTGTTAGCGGGGGATATATATATGTTACAAACCAAAACAATTTAGGGGATATTAAAATAGACTTATACGCGGCATTGACAGGCGGCAGAGGGAGGGGGGCGCCGTTTTAGGGTTAAGATAAAGAAACCTAAGAAGGCGGCTTGATGACTGGGGGTATATGATAAAGGGCAGGTCGTGCGCCGGCATCATCATCTATGGTATGGTATCGAAGGCTGACCGCTTAGGAATGGTTTGAGCTGCAGTATAATGGAGAATGTACGACAGAAGGGTGGGTGTTTTTTCATACTGTTAAGGACCGAAGAGAAGAGGCTTACAGGACAACCAGTATGATATTATAAATAAATATTTAAAGGTTCTGATTGGTCAGTAGGATTCAGTGGTAGTTCTGCTGGAACAGTCGGGTTAAGAAAAGTCGTCAGGCGGTTGGTGTGGTGACAGTGGCGGGCTTCCATTTTAGGGCTTAGATAAAGAAACCTAGGAAGGTGGCTGGAGGACCGAGAATATATGAGAAAGGGTGGCTTAGGCACCAGCAGCAGCGTCTGTGTCATAGCAGCGAATGCCGGCCGCTCATGGAGGGTTTGAGTTAAGGTAAAAAAGGGGAAATTATGGTAAAATGGCGACCTTTATGCCATAGCAACGAGTGCCAGCCGCTCAGGGATGGTTTGAGCTGTAGTAAAAAAGAGGACGTACGGCAGAAGGGTGGGCCGTTTGTCATAGTCCGCTTTTGGAGGGTTTGAGTTGAAGTAAAAAAAAAAATAGGGTGGGGGGTTATAGCAAAACGGCGACCTTTGTGTCATAGCAGCCAACGCCGGCCGCTCATGGAGGGTTTGAGTTAAGGTAAAAAGGGGAATTTATGGTAAAATGGCGACCTTTATATCATAGCAACGAATGCCAGCCGCTCAGGGATGATTTGAACTGTAGTAAAAAGGAGAACATACAACAGAAGGTCGGATGTCTTGTCATAGTGTTAGAGGTTGGTAGCTTACGAAGGGTTTGTGGTGCAGTAAAAAAGAAAAACGTTAGCAAAGTGGCGGCCGTTGTGATATATTAATGGAGGCTGGCTGCTCATGGTAGTTCAAGTTGTGGGGGGGGGGGGGAATAGCAAAATGACGACCGGTGTGTCAAAGTGTCGGGTTCTGGCCGTACAGATATGGTTGAGCTATAGTAAAAAGGGAGAACTGTTGTGTCATATTGTTAGATATCACCGCTCATAGAGGGATTAAGTTGTAGGTCGGAGGCGGCGCTAACAGGCGACGAATGAGTGCTAGGGCAATTTTAGGTGCCAAAAGGGCACTATATCTTTCTCGACGGACAGCTTAAATCACTCACGAAAAAGCACATGTCTTTCAATAGTCTTGACAAGGCGATAACTGAAGACGCCGGGTAACCCGATCAATAGCCTTCGGGCACAACAAGTAACCTGATGTTTTTCTTCACAGTACACCGTAAGCCACAGAAGACACAGAGTCTGTCTTTCACTGGTCTTGACAAGTCGTCACGTAAGGTTCTTATTAAGTAGCTAACTGTCCTTCTGACACAGCAAGTCACTCGATGGTTTTCTCTCAGCCTCCATTAATATATCACAACAGTCGCCACTTTGCTAACGTTTTCCTTTTTTCTGCACCACAAACCCTTCGTAAGCTACCAACCTCTAACACTATGACAAGACACCCGACCTTCTGTCGCATGTTCTCCTTTTTACTACAGTTCAAATCATCCCTGAGCGGCTGGCATTCGTTGCTATGATATAAAGGTCGCCATTTTACCATAAATTCCCTTTTTTTACCTTAACTCAAACCCTCCATGAGCGAACGGCATTCGCTGCTATGACACAAGGGTCGCCGTTTTGCCATAAATTCCCCTTTTTTACTTCAACTCAAACACTCTAGGAGCGGCCAACATCCAATAATATATCACAACAGCCGCCACTTTTCTAAAGTTTTCATTTCTACTTCAACCTAAACCCTCCTAAAGTACCAACATCTAACACACTATGACAAGCCGCCCAACTTTCTATCATACGTTCTCCTTTCTACTACAGCTCAAACCATCCCTGAGCGGCTGGCATTCTTTGCTATGGCATAAAGGTTGCCATTTTACCATAATTTCCCATTTTTACCTTAACTCAAACCCTCCATGAGCGGCCGGCATTCGCTGCTATGACACAGACGCTGCTGCTGGTGCCTAAGCCACCCTTTCTCATATATTCCCGGTCAGCCAGCCACCTTCCTAGGTTTCTTTATCTAAGCCCTAAAACGGAAGCCCGTCACTGTCACCACACCAACCGCCTGACGACTTTTCCTAACCCGACTGCTCCAGCAGAATTACCACTGAATCCTACTGACCAATCAGAACCTTCGAATATTTATTTATAATACCAGACTTGTTGTCCGGTAAGCCTCTTCTCTTCGGTTTTTAACAGTATGACAAGACACCCACCCTTCTGTCGTACATTCTCCTTTTTACTACAGCTTAAACCATCGCTAAGCGGTCAGCCTTCGATACCATACCGCAGATGATGATGCCAGCGCACGACCTCCCCTTTATCATATACCCCCAGTCATCAAGCCGCCTTCCTAGGTTTCTTTATCTTAACCCTAAAACGGCGCCCCCCCCCTCCCTCTGCCGCCTGTCACTGCCGCCTATAAGTCTATTTTAATATCCCCTAAATTGTTTTGTTTTGTAACATATACAAATCCCCCGCTAACAAACCACTCTTAAGTTTGTCTATTACAGAACCTATAAACCAACACGAACTCTTACAGACGTCCTGTCACCCCGGGTCCCCTGCCCCGCCCGGTCCATAACACTATGACAAGACAGCCACCCTTCTGTCGTACGTCCTCTTTTTTCATCATCAGTTCTCGCTATGCCTAGTGGCACATGAGGCTTCAGAGAGGACTTTCCATGCTTTCCTGTCCTGTGCAATCTTCATTGCAGTTTTCCATGTCAAAGATGCCGCACTCAGGTCACTTTCCATCGTTCGTCCCCCTGTTGTTTTTTTGGCGCCCCTGTTTTCTCTTTCCCTCTGGTGTCCATGTGAGAGCTGTTTTGGCAGGTATATCAGAAGTCATTCTCATAACGTGGCCAAGCCATTTCCATCTTCTCTTGGTAATCATACTGTCTAAAGTTTCTTAGTTTGTGGCTTGAAGTGGTACTTTGCTTGAGATTGTATCAGGCCAGAAAATTTTGATAATTCTACGTAGACATGTGTGGTGGAAGGTGGACAGCTTGTGTGCATCCTTTTTTGTCATTCTCCAGCATTCCGCTCCATAAAGAAGAACTGGCAAAATGATGCTCTTATAGAGTCGGAGTTTAGTTCCTCTGCAGTAATTGTTGGATTTCCAGATTTGCCTCATCCTTCCAAAAGCAGCTCTAGCTTTGTTCAGACATGACTGTATGTCTTCCTCTGTCCCTCCCAGTAGGGACACCACACTGCCAAGATATGTGAAATGTTCTACATTTTCAAGTGATTGGTTACTTATGGTCACTGGTTGTTGGTTTGGACTGTTTGTCATGATCTTAGTTTTCTTTGTATTTATTCTCAGTCCCACCATTTCTGCTGTGCAGTTTAGTCAGTTACTTTTCTCTTGTATATGTTCATGTTTATGTGATAGGAGTGCTATATCATCTGCAAAATCAAGGTCCTCAAGCATGGTGAATGGAGTCCATCGTATGCCTCTTAATGTCCCGTCTACAGTGTTCTTTTTTACTACAGCTCAAACTATCCCTTCGATACCATGACACATATGATGATGATAGCGCTCGAGTCACCCTTTATCATATATCCCTGGTCATCAAGCCACCTTCTTAGGTTTCTTTATCTAAACCCTAAAAAGGCCCCCCTCCGCCGCCTGTCACTGCTGCCTATAAGTCTATTTTCATTTCCCCTAAATTGCTTTGTTTTGTGACATATATCCCCCACTAACAAAACACTCCTAAATTTTTTCTTTCACTGAGCACATACGCCCGCGCCAACTCTATTAGTCGCCCTGTCGCCCTGGGTCCCCTGCCCCGCCCGCCCCGCTGATCACCTAAATATTGTTCCTGACGTCGCCATTTATATAACCACATCGACAGACATGGCAAACGCCACCTGTCGTCCACGGCTTTGAAGATAATAATTCGCCTGCAAAGTACCGATTTGCCTGTCCGAAGAACAATACACTAAAGAAATATCGATTTGCCTTCCTTAAGTCACTCCGCCTAAAAATACCCACACCCCGACATACCGACAATGAGTCACCAGTTGCTATGGAGACAATGCAAAGTATCGATTTATACACCATATGTCTTTCCCCTCCCCTAAAACCAGTCATGCGTGCCGTCACCAACCGCCCGATCGATATTTACTAAGGATAAAGACGCTGGCGGTTGCAACCGCCGGGGAAAACCAATCATTTGTGGCCGCTATAGTTTTACTAAGGATAAAGAGGCATCGATTTGCCCGTTTGCGGCCTCAAACACGCTTGCCCACTGCTGAGGTATCGGAGGCTGATTAATGGGATGTTAGTGAAGCTTCAAAGAGTCGCTGAAGTAGCAGATGTGAGGTTTGGAGTCTCTCCCCACTTGCTGCATGCACCTTAAGCCTTCGAGAGGCATGGTCTTTTAGAGGAAGAACTGTCAGAGGATTGTCACTCCACATTCCATAGGCGTATCTTGAGGGGACTGAGTCACAACTTTATACTTATAATGAAAAACACAGAAAAGACGTAAAATCACAGGCATACAATCCATACTACATACATACATACATCCCGTAGACAGACGGGAGGAGTGACAGAAGAACAGACTGACGAGTAACATACAGACACATACTTACCTCTCTATACGTCCAGTACGGAGAACAGAATCCAATTAGGAAGATAATAAGACCAATCGGGATAAGTACGAAGGCCACCTTGAGTGTCAATGGCAACGTCGTCATGGCGGCTGGCACTGCAAATGTCGATTAATTTAAAATTGCTATTAAAAATTAGCTATAAATAAAACTCTTGGGTATGTTCCAGGCGTTTTCACATTCCTTTGTCTGACATAGTAATTTGATAATTGTTTGGTAGCTGTACTTCTAAAACACGCTGATAGGTTGAGAAAACTTAGCGAAACAAACTTGTGTTTTATGTGTGTTTGCAGGACAGTGGTCTTCACAAATGTTGGGGGTGAGGGCGCTCTGAGGAAGTTTCCAAAGAGGGGGGGGGGCGTCAAACAAGTTTAAAACTTCGTGCATTCGTTCATCAATATTCAGGATTTTCACCGTTAGTAGGTATGAAAACAAATCAGAGTGAATAGCTTGGAGTGGATATTGATATCCATTGTGCCAAGTCGAACATCAGACCAAAACTAGCAGATATCATCAAGGCAAAATAGTGTCAACCATCACATTTAGATGTGGACAGTAAATTAGTAATTGTTGGTGATTGTTTCTTTTGTGTCTTGAAGTTGTGATTTTTCAGTGTCTTTTTTTTAATCAGTTTATTATGTTGGAAAGAGGAGGGTGGAGCGTGGGTGTCTTACTATATATATATATATATATATATGTATATATATAGTAAGACACCCACGCTCAAGGGGACGACACCTACCAGTTTTGAGACCACTGCTTGCTGCAAGGCGAGCATGCAGACTATCGTGCTCTCGTTCAGTGTTACCATACAGTTTTAAAAACTGGTATGAAACTGCTGTTACTGTCAACGTAAACAGTGACATATAAACATAAAAAAACTGTGTGCATACATAAACACATGCTGCATTCAGAGTTTATGCGCATAATGGAAAGCTTTATTCGACCCCCCCCCCCCCCTCCCCTCCCCCAGAGTTTGTTGATGATGGCAACGGTTAATAAGAGTCTCCTCCTCCTCTTCCTCTTCCATCTTGTTCTGTTTCTTCTTCCTCCTCCATAAAAAACGTATCGTAAAACGCGACTAACTAGGGGTGTCTGCTGTCTATTTCGAAAACGTGCATCTGCCTGTAACGCGAGGAACCAACAGTCTGCATACAAATGAACCACTTCTGTAAAAACTAAAATAGATGTGCATTCTAAACTCAAACTCTGGAACACAACCAAAGTTCAGAACTTTCCCTTTCTGCCACAGTTTACAGCCGGCAAACCAACGAACGAACGAACAAACAAACTTTATTTTTAAAGGGTAAAGAATTGGGCACGGCAGGCCCGTCTAACATTCTGCCCTTCAAGGTCTCCCTCCGTTCTTACATCATTTCATTCACACATCAAGTAATATTAAAAGTTAGCAATAGCATCAAAATAATCAACACAAGCACTGGAATGTGCACATTTCTAACTACAGTAAAACGTAGTAGTTGTAACAAATCTAAGGAAAATGAGCACTCTTTTTCACATATGTTTTATTTTCTGTGGGGGCATATAATCGGTGCTCAGATAATATTCGAACAGTTTCCAATTGTATGTATATGGACTAGTGGTACTTTTGATTTGCTGTTGTAGATAGTTCCACAAATACGGAAAATGCCAAACTTGTTTTGTAGTGGTCTATCCTAGGTTAGTGATGTGTAATATGTTTAGGCGCTTACTGTGCCTTTTATTATATTTAAACAACGGCCATAAGTAACATGGAGCCTTTTGAGATAATATTTTGTAAGTAAATTTCGCCTTATTGAAAAGTAGACGTTCACGAAGCGGTAGTAGCCTAAGACCTTTATATGTTTCGGAGCTCACTGTCCCATGAATGTTACTAATTAAGCGAATGGCGCGCTTTTGCAGTGGTGTGAGCCGCTTGATAATAGACGCAAAGAAGGAGGAGGCAAAGAAGAAAGAGGGAGGATAAGGAGAAAGAGGGGGAGGAGGAGGAGGAGAAGAAGAAGAAGAAGAAGAAGAAGAAGAAGAAGAAGAAGAAGAAGAAGAAGAAGAAGAAGAAGAAGAAGAAGAAGAAGAAGAAGAAGAAGAAGAAGAAGAAGAAGAAGAAGAAGAAGAATAAAAAGAAGAAGAAGAAGAAGAAGAAGAAGAAGAAGAAGATGATGAAGAAGTAGCAGTAGTAGTTGCAGTAAGTAGTGGTAGTAGTAGTTTATAATAGTAGTGGTGGTGGTAGCATCGATGGTGGTAGTTACAGTATTAGTAGTGGTGGTACAAATAGCTCAAATAGGTAACGATCGACGAACGGTAGCCCACTCGCTGGACGCCTGCCCGCTTGTCGAAAGACCCGACTTTGGAATCTATGTCTCCGACGTGAATTCAGCTTAAAGGGGATAACCAGGAAACCTTCGCCCAGTGCTGATTAGTCTATAGAAGCATAGGTAGAGCACACTATACCCTATAGGCCACTGGTGTGGAAAGAATATTTGGTACTTTATTTTTAATTCACTGAACCAAAGAAAATCCTGCAGCTCCCGGGAAAGTCCAATATTCTAGGCGGGTTAAGTGTTGTTTGAAGGCATAATTTACTAGGGAAAATACAGCAGTGGTTTTCCCTTGACTTCCGCCGTGACTCCACTAGCCTTTTTTTAAAGAGACACACTGCATGGCAGCAGGGGAGGAGAGGTTTAAATGGTGCTTCCACTTACCCGCCGATAGCGATGTCATGGATTTTTGAGGTAATTTATAGATCTAACTGTCCTACCAGATAGCTTGCCTCCTTTTAGTGACCACGTGTTTTGGTCCACAGTCGCCTATTTAATATATTTGTGGCTAGCCTCGATATTTAGAGGCCAGTCTATCATCCGCCACACGGTGAACGCGCCGAGTAGTAGGATAGGCTCCTACCCTAGAAAGAGAGGCAGAGGAAGCGCGAGAAGATTCCTAACAGCCTTTTGTCATGGCATAAAGGGGGAGTCAACACATGAACTGATAGACACAGTTGCGGATCGCAAATTGTGGAAATACTTCTTTCTATAAGTGCCGATCAATACACTTTCTGTTACTTGATTAATTGTGGAAAAACTTGATCGCACACGACAGTTTGTTGGGATTAGTGTTAGCGTTCTGGTTCAGGGGTTAGAATTTAGGATAGTTGGTGTCTTTCAGGCTGGTGGGGCTGACAAAGACCCTAATCCTAACCTCAACCCGTGAATATTGGACTTTCCCGGAAACCCCTGGGTCTCCTTTGTTTGGAGTGAATTAAAAATAAAGTGCTGAATATTTTTTGTTACTCTGAGCTGATATTCAGCATTTTCTAATGGAGAAACACCGCCTCTTTAAAGCTTTGTTAAGGGACCCAAATTCAGTATCAAAGAAAGACTCCTTCAATAATATTAGAAGAACTATTCAGACCAAACTTTGACATATGCTAGACTTGATGCTGAGCAATAAAGCTGATGAGATTTAACGTTTTGCAGACCAGCATGATGTTAAAAATGTCTATGATGCTTAAAAACCTGTATACGGACCGAGGCCACTATCATCCAGTCCCCCTTCTCAGCAAAGATGGAACTACACTACTCACTGATAACGATTTAATTCTCAAATGCTGGGCTGAACACTTCAGTAACATCCTGAACCTACAGTCATCCATAAACGAAGAAGCTATACACAGTCTGCACAAGGTCCCTACGGATGCAGCACTAGACAAAACTCCTACTCTTCTGAAGACCATGAAAGCCATTAACCAGGTGTCTTGTGGTAAAGCTCGTGGGCTTGATGCCATACCCGCAGAACTTTTCAAAGAAGGTGGTAATATCCTAAATGAGAAATTACACAAAATATTCCAACTTATATGACAGCAATCAATACTTTCACAAGACTTCACAGATGCAACATTCATACAATTGTATAAACGTAAAGGAAACCGCCAGGTATGTGACAATCACAGTGGAATCTCTCTTCTGGTAAAATCCTGGCTAGAATTCTCCTCAACCGTCTTACGATGCATCTCGATCAAGACCTCCTGCTGGAGAGCCAGTGTGACTAATGAAAATAGCGGGGGACCATTGACATGATTGTTGCTGCTCGCCAGCTCCAGGAAAAGTGTCCAGAACAAAACTGCGACCTCTGTTCTACCTTCATAGACCTCACAAAGGCCTTTGAGGCAGTCAGTAGAGGGGGACTGTGGAAAATCATGGCTAAATTTGGCTGTCCTCGGATGTTTATCGGGATTGTTCAACAATTCAATAAAGGTATTCAGGCCAGAATGCCGGAGAAGGGAAAACTGTCGGATCCTTTCCCTGTCTCAAATGGCGTAAAGCAGGGATGTGTGCTTGCACCAACCTTGTTTGGTATGACATTTGCTGCAGTGCTTGAAACACTATAAGTAGAGACCTTTTATTTGCTTACGACTCCGTTCTAAACTCCAGTTCTGAGGGCAGTATGCAGCACATCATCAACAGATTTTCTGAAGCCTGAACTAACTTCAGGCTAGCTATCAACACTGATAAAACTGTTGTTATCTATCAAGCGGCTCGTGGAAAAAATTGCTGTTATCCCCCAATCACCGTAAATGGTCAAAAACTAAATATTATCGACAGATTTACTTATCTTGGCAGTACCTTATCTCAGAGAGTCAACATCGACGATGACATCAGTGTTAGAATTGCAAAGACCCAGCAGCAGTTTCGGCAGACTTTATACCAGTGTCTGGAACAGAAGTGGTATCTCCTTGCTGACTAAGCTGAAAGTTTACATAGCTGCAATTCTTCCAGTACTGCTTTACGCTTGTGAAACGTAGTTGTGTATCAGCGATATGCTAAAAATTGTAATCATTTTCATATAACCTGTCTCAGAAAGCTGCTGAAAATCAAATGACTAAAAAAAAATCGCAAATACTGTGGTTCTTGATAGGAAAAACCTGCCTAGCATCCACACGATACTGAAGAATTATCCGCTGCGCTGGGCTGGTCACCTAAGCCGCCTCCCAAATAGAGTATTCTATGGCGAGCTCCAGTAAGGGAAGAGGTCCCAGGGAGGACAGAAAAAGCGCTATAAGGACACTCTGAAGACTGCTCTCAATTCTTTTGGCACCAACACAACGACGTGGAACGCTGCTGCACAAGACCGTTGTGGATGGCGTACAGACATGGTGCATCGATCTGCCAGGCAGTGGAGGTTGCACTGGCAGAGAAACGGAGGCAGACTAGAAAGAACCGTACTGTTAATCCCACACTTACTGTGGCTTTCGTCTGTTGTCTGCACTGTTCAAGACCTTTCCAGGCTTTTATTGGACTAATCAGTCCACATTCGAACTCATACGCATTGAACATTACTACTTTGGATGAGAAGTGGTCTTCATCGCTCGTGATGGACGAACAACAACTCTAAGCTGAAATATCTAGCCAGATTTTTGTAGTATGCTTACCACTAAGCGTACAAGACTGTATTTTGCTGGGCACACCGGTACAGCAATCTGTAATTTAGAAGTCTCTGCATGAGACAAAACAGAAAACTATTGCCTTTCCTGGGGTAGAAATAAACAGCGAAGTTTCTGAAGAATAGTTTGGATTTCGCTTCATCTATCTTAGGATGCTGACTGAAACATATATAATTCAGTGATGAAATAGTTTCCACATTTTGCACATTATAAGAAGGCCTTCGACATGACAAGCTAGATATCGTGAGGGCCCTTTGGAAGCGAGTGAACAGTGCGGAGGCACAGATAGATCATTATGAACTGAGGAGATTGGCGCTGCGAGGAGTTACCAGGGGATCTGGCAGACGCTCAACACTCAGGGGAAGGGCTAAACGCATATACAATGAGTTACTGGTGCCATCGGAATATCAACTCTTTGTTTGCTGCTGAAGATGGGGAAGGAGCTCTTATAGGGATGTCCTGAGTGCTGTGGTGTCGATTCCTAATTCAACATTTAACATACCCGGATGTCAAAGACTACGCTCAGATATGATCATATCGGATACGATGGTCTATCCTAACGAGGCAGAAGTCAGTGAAGTAGCAGCAAAAGTGTGTGGTAGACCTGCTGTGGCCGATAACATAGAACTGTCTAAATACACATGGGCCAGCTACGGTAGAATTGTCTAGAACTGTTGGTCCTTTGCAAAACGAAGTGACAACACCGAGCCAAGAAATGGACCAGCTAGGGGCATAGATGGTGAATTAGCAGAGGAGGTCTGGGGCTGTCAGATGTTTCCGGTGTAACAAGATTGGTCACATGCT
>CAJHNH020005557.1:976566-1001566 GCA_905116865.2 Candidula unifasciata
AAATATGTGAGTTAATAAAAGATGAAAGTTGAAGTATATTTAGATAGTATTCAATTTAATTATTGTATTTAATTATACTACAAATTAGAATTACTAGCAGCATAAGATAACATACGCTATTCAACATCTATAATTGGAAAATTCATAGGGATTTTTTTTTTCTGAATAAATTTAAATAAAATCGCACTTGTAAAAACAGCAATTTGAGGCTCAAACAGTCTGTAATAGATGGATCAACAGCAGTCGGAAAAAGTGTTCACTGTCCGGATAACATCAATAGATGGATCAACAGCGGTCGGAGAAAGTGATCACTGTTGGGATAACATCAATAGATGGATCAACAGCAGTCGGAAAAAGTGTTCACTGTCAGGATAACATCAATAGATGGATCAACAGCAGTCGGAGAAAGTGTACAATGTTGGGATAACATCAATAGATGGATCAACAGCAGTCGGAGAAAGTGTTCACTGTTGGGATAACATCAATAGATGAATCAACAGCAGTCGGAGAAAGTGTTCAATGTTGGGATAACATCAATAGATGGATCAACAGCAGTCGGAAAAGTGTTCAATGTTGGGATAACATCAATAGATGGATCAACAGCAGTCGGAAAAGTGTTCAATGTTGGGATAACATCAATAGATGGATCAACAGCAGTCGGAGAAAGTGTTCAATGTTGGGATAACATCAATAGATGGGTCAACAGCAGTCGGAGAAAGTGTACAATGTTGGGATAACATCAATAGATGGATCAACAGCAGTCGGAGAAAGTGTTCAATGTTGGGATAACATCAATAGATGGACCAACAGCGGTCAGAGAAAGTGTTCAATGTTGGGATAACATCAATAGATGGATCAACAGCAGTCGGAGAAAGTGTACAATGTTGGGATAACATCAATAGATGGATCAACAGCAGTCGGAGAAAGTGTACAATGTTGGGATAACATCAAAAGATGGATGAACAGCAGTCGGAGAAAGTGTTCAATGTTGGGATAAAATCAATAGATGGATCAACAGCAGTCGGAGAAAGTGTACAATGTCATGATAACATCAATAGATGGGTCAACAGCAGTCGGAGAAAGTGTACAATGTTGGGATAAAATCAATAGATGGATGAACAGCAGTCGGAGAAAGTGTTCAATGTTGGGATAACATCAATAGATGGATCAACAGCAGTCGGAGAAAGTGTACAATGTCATGATAACATCAATAGATGGATCAACAGCAGTCGGAGAAAGTGTACAAGGTTGAGATAACATCAATAGATGGATCAACAGCAGTCGGAGAAAGTGTACAATGTCATGATAACATCAATAGATGGATCAACAGCAGTCGGAGAAAGTGTACAATGTCATGATAACATCAATAGATGGATCAACAGCAGTCGGAGAAAGTGTACAATGTCATGATAACATCAATAGATGGGTCAACAGCAGTGGAAGAAAGTGTACAATGTCATGATAACATCAATAGATGGATCAACAGCAGTCGGAGAAAGTGTACAATGTCATGATAACATCAATAGATGGATCAACAGCGGTCGGAGAAAGTGTACAATGTTGGGGTAACATCAATAGATGGATCAACAGCAGTCGGAGTGTACAATGTCAGGATAACATCAATAGATGGATCAATAGCAGTCGGAGTGTACAATGTCAGGATAACATCAATAGATGGATCAACAGCAGTCGGAGTGTACAATGTCATGATAACATCAATAGATGGATCAACAGCAGTCGGAGAAAGTGTACAATGTCAGGATAACATCAATAGATGGATCAACAGCAGTCGGGGTGTACACTGTCATGATAACATCAATAGATGGATCAACAGCAGTCGGAGAAAGTGTACAATGTCAGGATAACATCAATAGATGTATCAACAGCAGTCGGAGTGTACAATGTCAGGATAACATCAATAGATGGATCAACAGCAGTCGGAGTGTACAATGTCAGGATAACATCAATAGATGGATCAACAGCAGTCGGACAGAGTGTACAATGTCAGGATAACATCAATAGATCGATCAACAGCAGTCGGAGTGTACAATGTCAGGATAACATCAATAGATGGATCAGTTGCAGTCAGAGAAAGTGTACAATATTAGGATAACATCAATAGATGGATCAACAGCAGTCGGAGTGTACAATGTCAGGATAACATCAATAGATGGATCAACAGCAGTCGGAGTGTACAATGTCAGGATAACATCAATAGATGGATCAACAGCAGTCGGAGTGTACAATGTCAGGATAAAATCAATAGATGGATCAACAGCAGTCGGAGAAAGTGTACAATGTCATATTAACATCAATAGATGGATCAACAGCAGTCGGAGAAAGTTTACAATGTAATGATAACATCAATAGATGGATCAACAGCAGTCGGAGAAAGTGTACAATGTCATATTAACATCAATAGATGGATCAACAGCAGTCGGAGTGTACAATGTCAGGATAACATCAATAGATTGATCAACAGCAGTCGGAGAAAGTGTACAAGGTTGGGATAGCATCAATAGATGGATCAACAGCAGTCGGAGAAAGTGTACAAGGTTGGGATAACATCAATAGATGGACCAACAGCAGTCGGAGAAAGTGTTCAATGTTGGGATAACATCAATAGATGGACCAACAGCAGTCGGAGAAAGTGTTCAATGTTGGGATAACATCAATAGATGGACCAACAGCAGTCGGAGAAAGTGTTCAATGTTGGGATAACATCAATAGATGGACCAACAGCAGTCGGAGAAAGTGTTCAATGTTGGGATAACATTAATAGATGGATCAACAGTAGTCGGAGAAAGTGTTCAATGTTGGGATAACATCAATAGATGGATCAACAGCAGTCGGAGTGTAAAATGTCAGGATAACATCAATAGATGGACCAACAGCAGTCGGAGAAAGTGTTCAATGTTGGGATAACATCAATAGATGGACCAACAGCAGTCGGAGAAAGTGTACAAGGTTGGGATAACATCAATTGATGGACCAACAGCAGTCGGAGAAAGTGTACAAGGTTGGGATAACATCAATAGATGGATCAAAAGCAGTCGGAGAGAGTGTACAAGGTTGAGATAACATCAATAGATGGATCAACAGCAGTCGGAGAAAGTGTACAAGGTTGGGATAACATCAATAGATGGATCAACAGCGGTCGGGGTGTACAAGGTTGGGATAACATCAATAGATGGATCAACAGCAGTCGGAGAAAGTGTACAAGGTTTGGATAACATCAATAGATGGATCAACAGCAGTCGGAGAGAGTGTACAATGTAATGATAACATCAATAGATGGATCAACAGCAGTCTGAGAAAGTGTACAATGTCATGATAACATCAATGGATGCATCAACAGCGGTCGGGGTGTACAAGGTTGGGATAACATCAATAGATGGATCAACAGCAGTCGGAGTGTACAATGTCATGATAACATCAGTAGAGTGATAAACAGCAGAGTATACAAGCAGCATGAACGAATAGTTAAAGACTTCTGAACAAGTCAACAATAGCAAGACTTTTTTTTTTCTGGTGGTACGCAGCACCGGCCCTTGATTTTACTGTAATCGACACTTTGTCGCCATTACCGGCACTTTCTTTTTCCTTGCACATTCTGTGATGGGAGCCGATGTGGTGTAGGCGACTGCACCTCGCCTGCGGATCTGAAGGTCGAGGGTTCAGGTCGTCGCGGACTCCAGGACTTTTCTCAAAAATGACCTTTGATCTGCGGTCGACCCAGCTCTAAATAGTACCAAGTATAGTCCTGGGAAGTAAAGGCGACTGGTGTAATGTTGATCACATCATCTACCGCGTGCCGATTAGTCTGTAAAATATAGGTCTATCTCTTTATGCCCAATACGGCGGAAGTCGTGGAACTGTTCTCCTGTGATGAGTACAGGTTCTTTTTTACCTATGCGTGGAATTTTATCGTGGTATGGGACGTCGCAGCCTAAAATGGGTACCAGGATGTGTGTCCTGGGGAAGTAAAGACGGCCGGCGTAATACTGACCACATTACCTACCTAGTGCCGAGTGGTCTGTACAAATATGGGTGCTCTTCTCATATGCCCGATGCGCCAATGACGGGAAAAGGGATCTTTACTTTTTTCCCTAGTAAAAAAAGCGCTGTGGAATCTAGCAGGAGATAGACATCCAAAGCTACGGTGATTATATTTCAAGTACTATTTTGGTTTATAACTGGGGCGTTCCCTTGGCAGCAACAGCCACAGAGCGGGAATGAGCAGGCGCCGAACGTGATATTTGCTATCGCGTATGTTTTCCCTGTGTCATATTCAGTGAGTCACAGATGCTGTAACAACCACACCACCTTTCCCGCGCAAAGTTAGGCAAGTATCTACAGTCTGTTCCTGAAATCGTGCCCAACTTTAGGAAGCTGTAACTTAGTAACCGTTCGGTTAAGCTGTTGAAATTGGCGTGCAGCCTGTTAGTAGTCATGTCGTTATTTTTTTTAAAAAAAAAATTTAATATAAAGAAACATCTAGTTTTGATTTTGCCTTATTTGTGGTGTATGAAAAACTGACACCGATCCCAAGCAAACAATCAGCATGCTTACAGTTAACTAAGCAACAACAACTTTTCAATATATGGAAATGTTTTGTTTCTTAGGCGTTTCACACTCAGGCGGTCATCTCTGACATTTGCTTCACGTGAGTTGCAAATTTTCATTGTAGGCGTGATAGACTATCAAAATAATCACCACGCATCGCTGCATATGTGAACTGATTTCCAATCTGTCTGAATACTGAATATTCTGTTTCTAGGGGTATACAAATTTTTTGTCAAACAGAGATCAACGAAATTCGCCGCTTTCAAGAAAACCGCTGCACCTGTGCAACAGAAATTAACAAAATCATAAAGACATGGGAAATGTAAGACCACATACACATATTCATGTTGATCGAACCGGAATTATCGAGATATTTGTTAATGTTTGAGGCCGCGACTTTTGGAGCGCGCTATAGACTCACTGCTGCCGGATGGCGACCTTAACCAAAAATGCTATCATTGTATTGCTTGAACTGTTGCTCTACTTTAGTGTGGGGAATATAAGTGGATGAGGTAGAAGGTTGTATTGCACGTGTGCGCGCACGTGCTGACTAAATGTTAAAAGTAAGACTTCATTGCACCGGGTTTTATCCCATATAGCTCAGTCTCTCTCCACAGAACAGCTAGCTGCCTGCCGAGAGCGCCGCACAGAGCACGACCTCGCTAGCTCCTGCAGCGATTCCCTGTAAACTGCGCTCGTGATCTAAACAGCGCCGCCGTGAATAGAACCCAAGAACTTCATAGCGAGAAACAAACGGCTTGACCGCTTCGCCACTAGACCCCCTTACTGTTTATCTGATATATAAGTACTACTGTTATAATAGCGGCACCTGTGGCGTAGGCATTACGGGTCAGACTCGCAATTCCAACGTACCGCGATCGAAACCCACTGCTGGCTGCGTGGATTTTTATCGTGGTATGGGGCGTCGCAGGTCGACCCAGCCTAAAATGGGTACCATGATGTATGTTTTGAGGAAGTAAAGACGGTCAGCGTAATGCTGACCACATTACCCACCCAGTGCCGATGGGTCTGTACAAATATGGGTGCTTTTCCCATATGCCCGATGCGCCTAAAAGCGTGAAAGGGAATCTTTACTTTACTTTACTGTTATAATAGATTACGTTACAAATGATATATAAATAGAATTGCTCAATAGCTTACCTTGTCTGATGCAACGAACACAAACCAGTTTCCACGGGAACACTCGCAGATCTGTCTCTACGTTCTCGTGACTGCAGCTCCAAAGAAAATTCTCGGGCACAAGAATAGGGTTCAAGGTAAGTCAAACCGATCTTCTGCTTGCGTCCCGCCTTTAGTTACCTTTAACCTTTGCCGAATTCTGTGGATTGTTGTGAGAACTCAGCTTTTTTTGGGCTTTCCTGTTGTAGCTCAATTTCTCTCAAACAGTTGTTACACGAACTCATTTTATGCCACTAACATTTCTTCTTCTTCGCGTCGGCGCATGTGTCTAAGGCCTTGCAAACCCGCTTCGTAATGCCTGGGTCCTGGGTTTGACCCCTGCTGCGGGCGATTTGGCAGCAGACAGTTTGGTGTTGGTTTCTACGTTGGTATCGTTCAGTTAGCAATGCCAAACTAAGTAAACTAAAAGTAAAGGACCCTTTTCCACGCCTTTAGTCGTATAGGGCATATAGGGCTAGACCTATAATGTCAAACTAGTGAACATACATTTGTCTAGAAAAACCACAACATCAAAAACAACAACAACAATGCTGGAGTTGTTTCTGTAACCTTTTGTAAATGATATGCAACGAACCAAATTTCTTCTTTCCGGTTCAGCGGCTGTAAATCCGGCAGAAAGTTGTGGTTGTTGATCCTCTTCTAGACTTTAGTATTTGTTCCAGAACCTGAAAAGCCTGCGCATCCATTTTACACATCAGACTTATTTGTGTGCAGACTATTGGTTCCTTGCCTTCCATGCAGATGCACTCCAACTTCGAACGAAGCTCCCAAGTAGTCGACTCTTACGACATATTTGTGGGTAGTCTATTCTTGTTTTCCCCCACAATGGGGCCCCCTGAACCCATAGGGGTGGGTGACACACATACCTTTAACAGCAGAGTTTCTATTTTTGACGGTACGCGACTGTACGCAGTGCCGGCACTGTGTTTTTAGACACAATACTTTTTTCAGCTCTGCGTAAAAATACTTTGTAATGGGTATCGCCACCTTGTTTTCTTATTTTTTTTTATTTAACATCCCTAGTGGTGCCGGGGTGCCGGGTTCGATCCCAGCTGCGGGCCTTGGGCCTTCCGTTGGTTTCGAAAGTGAAGCCAACCGTGCAGAAAGCAATGGCAAACTTGTCTAGTGAACCACAACAGCCAGAAGAAAATGCTTGGGTTGGTTTTGCAACGTCCTGTAAAGGAAACGCAACGAACATTTTTTGTGTGAATACCGGCAACGTCTCTTCTTGGGCAGAAAGCCGTGTTAAACACTGTTTATGAATACCACAAGATAGAAACCGTATTGCCTTTTTGGCAAGACGCTTTGCAATCTGTCTTCTTCTTCCTTCTTCTTCTCTTCTTCTTCTTCTTCTTCTTCTTCTTCTTTCTCTTCTTCTTCTTCTTCTTCTTCTTCTTCTTCTCTTCTTCTTCTTCTTCTTCTTCTCTTCTTCTTCTTCTTCTTCTTCGTCTTCTTCTTCTTCTTCTTCTTCTTCTTCTTCTTTCTTCTTCTTATTTTTCTCGGTCTTCTTCTGCTTCTTCTTCTTTCTTCTTCTTCGTCTTCTTCTGCTTCTTCGTCTTCTTTCTTCTTCGTTCTTCTTCTTCTTCTTCTTCTTCTTCTTCTTCTTCTTCTCTCCCTTCGTCTCTTCTTCTTCGTCTTCTTCTTCTTCCTTCTTCTTGCTTCTTCTTCTTCTTCTTCTTCTTCTTCTTCTTCTTCTTCCCTCTTCTTCTTTCTTCTTCTTTTTCTTCTTCTTCTTCTTCTTCTTCTTCTTCTTCTTCTCAGCAATATCAGCAATATTAGTGTAATAACAACAACACCAAATGTATGTGCTATATAACCAAATTCTCATTCTGTTAATTGTTCCACACAGAGAGACACATGTGAGAATCACTGTGCTAGAGAGCACAGTTGGTGCCTCCCTACTTACTGCTACACGATGCTGGAAGTTGCTGCAAGGTGTGTCTAAGATTGTCAACATTCTCTCCTGTATTCGCCTAGGTGATGTGGATGAGAAGGGCGTTAGCTGCTGCCTGTAAATAAGCATGCACTGTGTATTAGTACTTCTCTCTAAGACTACTGTGTCTTGCGGAGAAACAGGCGCTCACTTTAACTCCTTCAGTCCCAGCCAACAGGCCATGTGTGGTATGGTATTTTCAGTATGTACCAACTAACGAAGTATGTGACAGCTGTCTAGCCTAGCCGTGCGATAGAAACCTGGTTTCTTATTCTGATACCAAACTTGCTATATAGATTACTGTATCTGTTACTGTTAGACTTTCACACGTTTTTTTTTTACGTGCATGGTGATTATCGCTACCTTGTAATACTAAAATTTCCTGGGACTGAAAGAGTTAACGGGGTAATATGAAAGATCACTTCACGGCTTATACTAGAGTGGGAAATGTAAATCCTTGACAATGATTTCAGTACGAGTATGAAAAGGAGGTGTTTCGCACACTCAATTATCATCATCATCAAGTGCTGTGCCGACTTACTTGTGCAGGTGACGATAAAAGGCTGTCAGCAATCTTCACGCGTTGTCTTCCCCCATATTGTCTGTTTCTCCATATATGTCTGTTTCTCCGTATATGTCTGTTTCTCCATATATGTCTGTTTCTCCATATGTGTCTGTTTCTCCATATATGTCTGTTTCTCCATATATGTCTGTTTCTCCATATATGTCTGTTTCTCCATATGTGTCTGTTTCTCCATATATGTCTGTTTCTTCATATGTGTCTGTTTCTCCATAAATGTCCGTTTCTCTATATTTGTCTGTTTCTCCATATGTGTCTCTTTCTCCATATTTGTCTGTTTCTCCATATTTGTCTGTTTCTCCATATTTGCCTGTTTCTCCATATTTGTTTGTTTCTCCATATGTGTCTGTTTCTCCATATTTGTCTGTTTCTCCATATGTGTCTGTTTCTCCATATGTGTCTGCTTCTCCATATTTGTCTGTTTCTCCATATGTGTCTCTTTCTCCATATGTGTCTGTTTCTCCATATGTGTCTGTTTCTCCATATGTGTCTGTTTCTCCATATGTGTCTGTTTCTCCATATGTGTCTGTTTCTCCATATGTGTCTGTTTCTCCATATTTGTCTGTTTCTCCATATGTGTCTGTTTCTCCATATTTGTCTGTTTCTCTATATATGTCTGTTTCTCCATATGTGTCTGCTTCTCCATATTTGTCTGTTTCTCCATATGTGTCTGTTTCTCCATATGTGTCTGTTTCTCCATATGTGTTTCTCCATATTGTCTGTTTCTCCATATGTGTCTGTTTCTTCCTATGGTGTCTGTTTCTCCCTATGTGTCTGTTTCTCCCTATGTGTCTGTTTCTCCCTATGTGTCTGTCTCTAGGTATGTGTTTGTTTCTCCATATGTGTCTGTTTCTCCATATGTGTTTCTCCATATGTGTCTGTTTCTTCATGTGTGTCTGTTTCTCCACGTGTGTAGCCATAGTGAGGTATTGTAACGACTATCGTGGGTCATCTGGCTTCAACACAACACTCAGCTTATTTCATTGAATATTAATCCACCTATTTTGCGATTATGCAAGAACGGCTAAATTTGCTACCTCTCCAGGGTTTTAATCTGCAAGGTAGCATCTCAAGGATGAGAATCACACAGCTACAAATCCGGGAAACTCAGTTCAACCGTACAGCACGTTTAAGCTGTAGTACTGCATGGGGCGGGGTTAATGGCTACTTTTTTTTTCCCCTTTTTTTTTTTTTTTTTCGTAACTTCATCAAGTAGAATTGTTTCATTAATCTGCTCCTTCTCCTCCTGCTTCTGCTTCCTCAAATTCTTGTTGTTTTCTTCTTCTTTCTCTTTCTCCTACTCTTTCTCTTTCTCATCCTCTCCCCCTTCGTACTTCACAAATGTTTACTTTGTCTATATATTCTTCGTATCATCAAACATTTATACCATGGTGGTTCTTGATTAATAATGACCCAGGAGGACCGGCTTGCCCATACAGTTGTTTCTCCACGCTAGGCTCCATCTGGGATTGTCTGTCGGCTTGAAATCCCGCTTTAGTACCCAGGTTTGTTTCCCCCATCGGAGAAAGCGGCGGCATATGTGTCTGGTGGGGGGGTGTCTGTTTTGGGGGGGTGTAGCAGTGAGGTCTTGTAAATAAATATCCTAACCTCAGCAAATTTTTTAAGGTGGACTGCAATTAGCCATGAGGCCCTAATATCTCCCCTCCTCCTAAATTTTGCCCTCCCTCTCCAAGTGATTACATTAGCCATGCAAGGTAGCAATCCTCAGGCTGAGATAAACCCGCCTACCCCCCCCCCCCCCCCCCCCCCCAAACCACCTATCACGCCCTGAAAAATGCTTTATATATAAATTAAGACATAACAAGGAACAGAACTCTACCATTTCATAGCTCTCTCTCTCTCTCTCTCTCTCTCTCTCTCTCTCTCTCTCTCTCTCTCTCTCTCTCTCTCTCCTCTCTCTCTCTCTCTCAACCTAGAGGGAATAAAAGGCTGGTTTGTTTCATCCTTCCCAAATATGTCTGTAGCGTTGACTGCTGACTCTGGACTGCACACACCTGAGAACCCAACCTTTCCAAAGCAGAAGAAAACAAGCGACTCCGAGACGACTGTGCCAGAAACAGTTTAGCGTGCACGTTTATCTCTTTACCCGCACAGGCCCCTACAGCCTACACATGGCTGGTGTTCCCGTTGCTGGTGCCTACACTGTTAACTCCTTGAGGGTTGAACAAGGTATCTGTGATTAATCTGTTGCTCTGTCAACAAGGATAGGACTCTTGGAGTCTCCGGATGGATTACATTTTCAGTTTTGAAAAAAAAAAAACGTCATGGAAGGTCGCTCAATCGCTCGGTCAGACAGTCAGAC
The DNA here is from genome assembly GCA_905116865.2 of Candidula unifasciata. Taxonomy (NCBI): domain Eukaryota; kingdom Metazoa; phylum Mollusca; class Gastropoda; order Stylommatophora; family Geomitridae; genus Candidula; species Candidula unifasciata. Next base: position 987,169 of record CAJHNH020005557.1, read on the forward strand.
GGTCAGTCAGTCAGTCGGTCAGACAGTCAGTCAGACGGTCAGTCAGTCACTCGGTCAGACAGTCAGTCAGACGGTCAGTCAGTCAGTCGGTCAGACAGTCAGTCAGACGGTCAGTCAGTCAGTCAGACGGTCAGACAGTCAGTCAGACGGTCAGTCAGTCAGTCAGTCAGTCAGTCGGTCAGACAGTCAGTCAGTCGGTCAGTCAGTCAGTCGGTCAGACAGTCAGTCAGTCAGACGGTCAGTCAGTCAGTCAGACGGTCAGACAGTCAGTCAGTCAGACGGTCAGTCAGTCAGTCAGACGGTCAGACAGTCAGTCAGTCGGTCAGTCAGTCAGTCGGTCAGACAGTCAGTCAGTCAGACGGTCAGTCAGTCAGTCAGACGGTCAGTCAGTCAGTCAGACGGTCAGACAGTCAGTCAGTCGGTCAGACAGTCAGTCAGTCGGTCAGACAGTCAGTCAGTCAGACGGTCAGTCAGTCAGTCAGTCGGTCAGTCAGTCAGTCAGTCGGTCAGACAGTCAGTCAGTCGGTCAGTCAGTCAGTCAGTCGGTCAGACAGTCAGTCAGTCAGACGGTCAGTCAGTCAGTCAGACGGTCAGACAGTCAGTCAGTCGGTCAGTCAGTCAGTCAGTCGGTCAGACAGTCAGTCAGTCAGACGGTCAGTCAGTCAGTCAGTCGGTCAGACAGTCAGTCAGACGGTCAGTCAGTCAGTCAGACGGTCAGTCAGTCAGTCAGACGGTCAGTCAGTCAGTCAGTCAGTCAGTCAGACGGTCAGTCAGACGGTCAGTCAGTCAGTCAGTCAGTCAGTCAGTCAGACGGTCAGTCAGTCAGTCAGTCAGTCAGTCAGACGGTCAGTCAGTCAGTCAGACGGTCAGTCAGTCAGTCAGACGGTCAGTCAGTCAGTCGGTCAGACGGTCAGTCAGACGGTCAGCCAGTCTGCCATGCACTAGACTTCAAAGACACTTTTATTTTACTGTACTGGGACGCTAAAGTGAGTGAGCGCGTTTAACACCACCAGGACCGCACGTCGAGCGATTAATGGCCCGTGACACAAAGTGCCATAATTTGGATGAGAATCACCCGGGCACGTCCCAGAAAACCCGTTCAACTGTTAGGTTATACTGGGTCCCCTGACACCAGCCGGGGTTGGTTTGTCCCCCAAAAAAAACACAACTGTGTCCCGTATTTAGTTAGGGATTCTTATATAACTTTAATGTGGGCTGCTTGCAATAGATCCCCCTATTTTGAAATTACGAGACTGTAGACTTTTTGTAGACCTACATTTCATTTTTATAGACTGACTGACTGACTTTCTACCCCACCAGGACATCACACAAGCGATAAACACCCGATGACACAAAGTGCCACCATGCGGATGAGGATCGCCGTGGAGAGGTCCCAGAAACCGCGTTCAGACATTTGGTTATATTTATGGCCTGTCTATATTGCGGCCCCTGGCAAAAGCCAGAGTAGGGCTTCAAATGACAAAAAATTTCGTCCTGAAAAGTACGAAACTGGATATATTACTACGATTTTTTTATAGACTACGACTAAATGTGATTTAGTTAATATCACTCATGCAGCATTTACGTCCCAGTAAAAGTTCTTGTTCTCTTTTTAGTTTGAGTTTACTTTGGAGCCAAGGTCAGCTTTAAACAATCTGCTCTACGAGATAGAAACCCAATTGGTCGCTGTCTACAGACTGCATTAAAAGTTAGAAATGAAGGGAGACAACGCGTATTTTCTAACTAGAAAATTATTTTAATTATAAATGATTTGATTCCCCTGGTAAATTCTTAGAATATTTTGGACAAAGAACAGGAGAAATACTGGTATCTTGAAAGATCTGAACATCAAGGAAGATTGGTTAATAAACAGCATTCTGTCCCGGAAGCTGAATTTTTTTGGTTATATCAAGCGCCACGATGGATTGGAAAAAATAATAGCAGAAAAGAGGAAAGAGGGGCATCGGCCGACCAATAGAAATATATATGCACACAGGATATTAGTAACTCCTTGAGTATGAAAGTACATAAGGCGGGAGAGCTGGCGATAGAACGAGTTTCTTTCAGGCAGACCGTGATGAGAGCGACGTTCTGCAAAGGACCTGCTACATGATGATGATGGTAAATCCGTCATTTAAATAGTCAAGTGTTGGTTCTCTCAAAGGTATAACTCTCAAAGACGTGTTTCGTACACCTGTTTGGGCAGTAATGTAGACAAAATGGGGGAACCATTTATTATCATTACCAGAAATTAAAACATTTATCAAGAAAAAACACAAGTAATAGTGGAATGAACAAACCAATAGTAAACATCCACAAGACCTCATCAGCAGACTCAACAGAGAGCAACATACAACAATTCCTCGTCTACGAACAGGACACTGCAGGCTCAACTACCACATGCATAACATAAAAACTGTAGAGTCCCCAGAGTGTGCCTGTCACACAGGACCACAAGCACCTGAGCACATTCTGCAGACCTGCCCACTCCACTTACAACTTCGAAAAGACAACTGGTCTCAAGAGCAAAGTGTGCAGAGCAAGCTATGGGGAACCATGAAAGACCTGCTACTGACATGCCAGTTCAAAGAGGCAGCCCACCTGATGGTCTGATCTGAGCATACGTAACATAACGCAAAGAAGATGAAGCATATTTCCTCTCTCTCTAACTCTCTCTCTCTCTTTCTCTCTCTCTCTCTCTCTTTCTCGCTCTCTCTCTCTCTCTCTCTCTCTCTCTCTCTCTCTCTCTCTCTCTCTCTCTCCTTCTCTCTCTTTTTCTTAACCCTTTAAAAAAAAATTCGTTTGTTCGTTTGTTCTCTCGCTCCCACTGTGTCAGTTCCCCTCTCCCTCACCCTCACACCCTTCCTCTTTATCTTCTCTCTCTCTCCCTGTCTATCTTCTTCTTTTCCCCTCTCTCCATTACTCTGTGGTGTGTTTTACCACACAGTAAGTAAACTTAAATTACGACTCCTTTACATGATTACCTGTTACATGATTGGGATCACAACACAGACAAGGATAACAAAGCAGACAACAATGACCCATTATGGGACATCCCTCATCTCTGTATTATCCTGACAGTTTTCCATTAAGTTATTCCATTTCTCCCTAAGATGATCCTCTGACGCAAATTACTATACTTTTGTCCAACATCCGAGTCTTGGACACAAAAAATCTTTCAAATACATCTCATAATGCTAGATTCAAGAATGCATCTCAGGATGATAGCCATCAATATACATCTCACAATGCGGGCTCTTTGAATTCTAAAATGCGTGCAGACATTAAGAAAACAACCAGACAGACTTTACCTTAGAGTGCAATAAAGGGACAGTCCTACGTGAATTCGGCTGCCATTTTATTTTTAAATAATGACTAACTAAATATCAAAATCTCTTCCTGGCATTTTTTGAGCATGTGTTTGTGACATGACAGTTTACAAGTGTCTTTTTTTTTCAAAGCTATTCGGACATGCTGAATTATCAATAAATTTATTTTTAAAAATACTTTAAAATTGAAGAGAAAATAGATTTTGGTTTTTGAAAGATATTTTCTGAACTAACCTTAAAGGGATCATGATTTTATTTATCTAGTGCAGGGTTTCTCAACCTGGAGCCTGAAACGTGCGATCAGGTACAATAAAATAAATTACAATGCCACCAGCCAAGTGTGGAAGAACGGTCAGAGATTAATTCCCAACGACGAAACAGGACGCCTACAACGTTAACAATAAACTTCAATGCGTCAAAACGGCAGTTAAATGCTCGGGAAGCAGGAAAAAAAAGAGGGGGGGGGGGGGGGGCGGCAGCTTGATAAGGGGGGCAATTCAAAAATGGACTTGTCAAGAGTTTAATTAAAACAGTAAGCTACTTGAGCTGGTTAAACGTCAACTATAGGTAACTTCTAACAGCCTTGTTCGTAGCCATGATTTTACTATTAAAGGGAATGGAAGCAGTCGTAGTTAAAACCACATACATGGTTTGACAATTAAGTAATGAGACTGATTTTATTATGGCTAAGACAAAAATTTACATTTATGAATCACAGCATGGAATTTGAAGAGGCAACCTTCGCCTGTGATCTGTCAACTTTTCATCCCCACCCAATAAGCAGACAACAAACAAGCAGCTTTTTTTTTTTTTGTTAGTTAACCTAGTCAGAGGTTCATTGTTACGTAATCAGCATGGGGAATAAAAAGCTAACATAAAATCTGTTTAAAACTCAGAAAAAGCGTCATTGCAACAGTTGAGTTGATGCGACAAGTTTGTGGGAATAATTGTTTATTTCGTGCACATATTTTCAGCTGGTATTCATGATTCAAAAATGGTGTGGAAATTATTTTAATGCAACTAGACCTAGAAACCCAATTTAAATTCGTAATGAGGAAATCATTGCAAAATTCAGAGAACGGATACAAGAAGATCATTGTTCGACTGTAAGGATGATGGTAGAAGAATTTGTTGTTAATACAGAGACTATTCGTAACATTTTAGTGGGAGATTTGGGGGGAAACAAGTTGCTTATCGGTTTGTATTCAACACCTGGCAATTGTTTCTTCTTTGTGACAATGCACCGGCTCAAACGGCGTTAGTTGTACAGGAATTTTTGGCCCAAAAACAAGTTTGTGTTCTACACCATCCACGCTATTCCCCAGATTTGTCTCCCTGTACTTATTTTTTTTTCCAAATTAAAGTTACCATTGAAAGGACGCTTCTTTGACGCTATTGATAACATCCAACGGGCCGTAACATCGGCTTTAGGGGCGATAACAACAGAGGAATTATAGAGGTTGTTCCAGTGTTTGTTAGATCGTGCCACTTGCTGTATTAATGCACAAGGGGCTTACTTTGAATAAAATACAGGTTATATCTTATACTGTTGAATATTTTAATTGTTATGGAATTAGTCTCATTACTTAATTGTCAGACTTTGTAAGTAAAAATTTAAGTTTTTTCGGTGAACAATTCAATCTGTGAATATAGGGGCACATAACAATTTTAAAACGCTTAGGTAGGAAATGACACAGAAACAGGTTGTGAAACACTGACTTGGAGCATTTCAATATTACATTTATATTACTAACACATTTTTCTTCTTCTTCTTTTCTCTATCTACTCCTGGAATGCCTCGCAGCGTCAGGACGAGAAGAGATATCTGGAGATGGACCTTCTGTTCGCTTCGTATAAAGTAATTTTCAGTGTCCCTGATATTTCTGTGGTCCATCTTCTGCGTGGTCAACTTCTGGCTCTGTTACCGCTGCATCTGTATAATATTGCTCTCTGTGGTGCCCTGTCTGATGCCAGTCTTTGTTACATGGCCAAACCATTTGATTTGTTGTCTACCTATAAAGTTCAGTATTGTTTTTGGTGCCTACTATCTTCCTGATACCATTGTTCTTAAGTCGATCTTACGTTAGGTATATTTCTCAAAGCTGGCGCTAGAAAACCTAGCTGTAAGTGTTCTAAAGTTGTGTTAGGTTAGTTGCGTATCCTTTACAGGACGTTGCAGAACCAACCCCATCAGCCCCTGGCTGTCGTGTGGTTTCACTGGGCAGATTTACTTCCAGTAGTTTGCCATTGTTTTACTGGACGGTCGGCTCCCTGATACCACTGTCGAAACCAACGCAAGGCGTATGGCCCGCAGCTGGGATCGAACCCGGTACGATGCGTTCGCATCGACTTAGCCACAGAGCCGACTAAATGTGTGTGACAACGTTTATTAATTGACCTCCAATAGTTTAGAAAATCATAAAAACATCCCCTAATGTTGTGGCATTTTTGTTAAAGCAGTTTGCAAAGAGAATAGTTGTACTTACTAGGCTTGAATGACCTAATGTTTTCCATGTGCTAGGCTTGAATGAGCTAATGTCCTCCAGGTGCTAGGCTTGAATGAGCTAATGTCCTCCAGGTGCTAGGCTTGAATGAGCTAATGTCCTTCCAGGCTGATGAGCTAGGTCTCCAGGTAACTAGGCCTAAATAAGCTAATGTCCTCCAGGTACTAGGCCTAATGAGCTAATGTCCTCCAGGTACTAGGCCTAAATGTCCTCCCGGTACAAGCTAATGTCCTCCAGTAACTAGGCCTAAATGATCTAAGGTCTATCCAGGTACCTAAATGGAGCTAATGTCCTCCAGGTACTAGGCCTAAATGAGCTAATGTCCTCCAGGTACTAGGCCTAAATGATCTAATGTCCCTCCAGGTGCTAGGCCTAAATGATCTAATGTCCTCCAGGTATTAGGCTTGAATGAGTAATGTCTCCAGGTACTAGGCTTGAATGAGCTAATGTCCTCCAGGTGCTACTAGAGCCTCCAAATGATGCTAATGTCCTCCAGGTACTAGGCCTAAATGAGCTAATGTCCTCCAGGTACTAGGCCTAAATGAGCTAATGTCCTCCAGGTACTAGGCCTAAATGAGCTAATGTCCTCCAGGTACTAGGCTAATGTCCTCCAGGTACTGCCCTAAATGAGCTAATGTCCTCCAGGTACTAGGCCTAAATGAGCTAATGTCCTCCAGGTATTAGGCCTAATGAGCTAATGTCCTGCCAGGTACTAGGCTTAAATGAGCTAATGTCCTCCAGGTACTAGGCCTAAATGAGCTAATGTCCTCCAGGTGCTAGGCCTGAGCTAATGTCCTACAGGTACTAGGCCTAAATGAGCTAATGTCCTCCAGGTACTAGGCCTAAATGAGCTAATGTCCTCCAGGTACTAGGCCTAAATGAGCTAATGTCCTCCAGGTGCTAGGCCTAAATGAGCTAATGTCCTCCAGGTACTAGGCTTGAATGAGCTAATGTCCTCCAGGTACTAGGCCTAAATGAGCTAATGTCCTCCAGGTACTAGGCTTAAATGAGCTAATGTCCTCCAGGTACTAGGCCTAAATGAGCTAATGTCCTCCAGGTACTAGGCCTAAATGAGCTAATGTCCTCCAGGTACTAGGCCTAAATGAGCTAATGTCCTCCAGGTACTAGGCCTAAATGAGCTATTGTCCTCCAGGTACTAGGCCTAAATGAGCTAATGTCCTCCAGGTACTAGGCCTAAATGAGCTATTGTCCTTCAGGTACTAGGCCTAAATGAGCTATTGTCCTCCAGGTACTCAGGCTAAATGAGCTAATGTCCTCCTAGAGTATTCACCTCCAGGCCTAAATGAGCTATTGTCCTCCAGGTACTAGGCCTAAATGAGCTAATGTCCTCCAGGTACTAGGCCTAAATGATGCTAATGTTTCTCCACGTACTAGGCCTAAATGAGCTATTGTCCTCCAGGTACTAGGGCCTAAATGAGATATTGTTCTAGGTACTAGTGAGCTAATGTCCTCCAGGTACTAGGCCTAAATGAGCTAATGTCCTACCAGGTACTAGGCCTAAATGAGCTATTGTCCTCCAGGTACTAGGCCTAAATGAGCTAATGTCCTCCAGGTACTAGGCCTAAATGAGCTAATGTCCCTCCAGGTACTAGGCCTAAATGAGCTAATGTCCTCCAGGTACTAGGCCTAAATGAGCTATTGTCCTCCAGGTACTAGGCCTAAATGAGCTATTGTCCTCCAGGTACTAGGCCTAAATGAGCTAATGTTCTCCACGTACTAGGCCTAAATGAGCTATTGTCCTCCAGGTACTAGGCCTAAATGAGCTATTGTCCTCCAGGTACTAGGCCTAAATGAGCTATTGTCCTCCAGGTACTAGGCCTAAATGAGCTAATGTCCTCCAGGTACTAGGCCTAAATGAGCTAATGTCCTCCAGGTACTAGGCCCTAAATGAGCTAAATGTCCTCCAGGTACTAGCCTAATGCCTAAATGAGCTATTGTCCTCCAGGTACTAGGCCTAAATGAGCTATTGTCCTCCAGGTACTAGGCCTAAATGAGCTATTGTCCTCCAGGTACTAGGCCTAAATGAGCTAATGTCCTCCAGGTACTAGGCCTAAATGAGCTAATGTCCTCCAGGTACTAGGCCTAAATGAGCTAATGTCCTCCAGGTGCTAGGCCTAAATGATCTAATGTCCTCCAGGTATTAGGCCTAAATGAGCTAATGTCCTCCAGGTACTAGGCCTAAATGAGCTATTGTCCTCCAGGTACTAGGCCTAAATGAGCTATTGTCCTCCAGATACTAGGCCTAAATGAGCTAATGTCCTCCAGGTACTAGGCCTAATGAGCTATGTTCCTCCAGTACTAGGCCTAAATGGCTATTGTCCTCCAGGTACTAGGCCTAAATGAGCTATTTGTCCTCCAGGTACTAGGCCTAAATGAGCTAATGTCCTCCAGGTACTAGGCCTAAATGAGCTATTGTCCTCCAGGTACTAGGCCTAAATGAGCTCGGAGCATTTTTATCCTTATCCAGAAAACAAAGCATAGTAACTGTTTAGCAGTGGGCTACAGTCCCTTCACACTATCCAAGAATATCCTAGATAAGTGATTCCCAAACTGTGCGCCGTGGCACCCTGAAAAGCCGCGACCTCTTTACAGGGTCGCCGCGAAATATTCGAAGACACATGAGTTTTATTGCTTTTTCTTTCATTTCTTTTATACGAATAGTCATACTTTTACTTAGGTTAGGGCGCCGTGGAAAAATTTTATTTTAAAAAAGTGCCGCGACCAAGAACAGTTTGGGAAACACTGTCCTAGATCATCACTGAAAAAATTCACAGCTGTAGTTACAACCGGTAGCGGTGGCAACTCCTGTCAATGACGAGTTTCATGAGCCTTGCCATGGAGTCATCAAAGTCTCAAACTGTAATTTTGTGACACCGGGTTTACCCGATAAACTGCTATTTAAATTTCTTTTTGTGTTTGGTTAGCTATCATGTGAGCCCGTGACACAATTTCCCTTATTTTGCTGAATGTTGAATTAAAAATCGATATCATAGCACTCTGATCACTCCCATAAGCGCACCGTCCCAATCTACAGCAGCAAGCGATGAGTTCATAATCAGATGGTACCAGTAGCTGTTTCATTGATCTCACCTTTCCCCTGAGTGTTGAGTATCGGCAAGATCCTCTGGTAACTCCTTGCAGTGCCATTTTCCTCAGACCGTAATAATTTTGTTTTCGGCCTCAGCAAAAATTAACAAGCCTAGGTTTTATTCTTGAGTACAAATTCATGTCTTGTGGCATGGTATTTTCATAAAAACATCGAATGCAAAAATTTAACTAGACACACACACACACACACACACACACACACACACACACACACACACACACACACACACACACACACGCACGCACGCACGCACGCACGCACGCACACACACACCCACCCACCCACCCACCCAAACCCACCCACCCACCCACCCACCCACGCACGCACGCACGCACGCACACGCACACACACACACACACACACACACAAAAACGAACTTAGTGAAAGCATATGAATATGAACTTTAAAAACTCAGTTAATTTATCCGAGGTTTTTAGTATCCGAAGGCGCAGTCGGTTCGATCCAAAATTTAATAACTTCACATCAAGACATGTCCATAGGTGCTCAGATCCTTCCCTCAGTATGAACCCCAACGTCCGATGGCTAATAGTACCAGTTCTATGTTGATTAACAAGTCTTCTGGTGTGTCTGGTGTGCGTCTCGTTTTTTGCTATGCAGATCTTAATTCCCAAGTCTGCCATTTTGGCGACTGATGTGGATTTACTGCCATCAAAGTCCTCTATCCTTCCCATTTCTCTGAGGGCATTAATAATATCAGCATGATCCATAGGCTGACCGTCATTAGTGATAGCGGATCCAGCCAGCCTGTCAGCTCTTTCATTTCCATAACGTGGCATAAAATCCTGTACAATGAAGTTGATCCTCTCGATTTTAACTTCCGACATCCAAATTTGAAAGATGACCAAGTCAACACTTTTTCCCCTTTCTAAAAACATGTATAGCAGTTTTCTTTTCGGGGGAGCCTCCGTACTCTAGCTAGACACTCTTCTCGGATCGGAAGGTCGTGGGTTGAGTTCCTGGCGGAACTTTACTTTTACTTGCCATTCGGGACAACATACAGTGCAAACTGGTTAAGGCGATCCCGAATGCAGCGAATTTATGTTGTGGAATTTTTTTCTTTTTTTTTTTTATCCCGGACAATTTTTCTTGCTTGAATTCTCATCTGTAAAAGAGGCATTTCTGATAAAAAGAAAACATTTCTTGGATCCCCGGTAAGTTCTTCTTATCATGTGTGCAATGTATGTATAATTACGCACTTAAACAAGGCGTAGGCTCTTGATCGCTCTCAGTCTAGAAAACATGTGCAGCCCCCCCCCCCCCCGCCCCCCCCCCCCCCCCCATACCTCCCTCACATGTTTCCTTTGTTCTTCTTCACGCTCCAAACAGAGCATAGAATACCGACATGTAGAAAGTATTTCACAGTGGGAGCGTGCATAATAGCAGGCTTCCGTCCATCGGTAGAAGTCCCGACAAGAAAAATGTTTCGGCCTCTTATCTTCCACACCATCTCCAGAGGGCGTTCCGACCCGGATTATGACTTCCGGGCACTGAGAATCGCCTGCCGTGCTTCAGTGCCCTTCTGACAAAAACGAGACAAGGTCTTTGTATGATAGTTGTTATCAAGGCTACTAGCCTCCTGATATAAGTTTACAGAAGGATCGAAGACGAAGGAGCTACTGACCTTTAGTTTCTGGTCGTCGCCGCTGGGAATGCACATCTACCACCACCCGATCCTCTGGAAGGCGTCCGTGATCGTGTTGGCCAGAAGTGAGTTAGCTTCTTTTGCCCGTTAACAGCTGACAGGAATCAGGAACGCTGATGTATTTCCTGTCCCCTAGGAAAATCTCCAGAATGGATTGATGGAATGTTAGAGGACTAGATTAAATGGTGACGAAGGTGGGGAAGGTATTGGCTGAAGTGAAGGCGATAGTACCTCGGAATTCGAACGCCTTATAAATAATAACAATTTGGGATCCGAATAAATTTTTAAGTAAATTTTGCAAAGGAACTCGAACGCTGTCTTAAAAACAGCACGCTTCTCACATTCCGATCTCGCGACTGTGTTGTCAAAGCAAGAGCTTCAGCATCCTCACCAGCAACAGAAGAAAGAAATCGCGGAAGAAATTTCTTCTAGTGAGCAAGAGAGGGAAGCAGGAAGGATAAGCCTAGCTAAAATCCCAAGATCTTTCAGCTATGTGGTTGAAAACGCATAAATTTGTTGAGAGGTGGCACCCTAACAGAGCCCTATTTAACAGTTGTTTTAAGCTATTCAACGATAACATTATAAAAAAATAATAATATGGTCGTCAACACCAGAGCACTTTGGAACGCTGGCTCTCAACAGAAAGTAGCGACCACAAACCCTCCACGTGAAGTGAACGACGACTATACGAAACAGCAGAAAAGATTCCTGATTTCATCCTAGAAGGTGAGGCACCTTTCTAACAATAATCTCCCTGAATCTCCCTTCCACCTCCTACTTTTAACTGCTATGTGCCAATTTTAATCAAAGCAAAAATAAATACAGTGTTTTATATCTGTGGGTACCAGGGTGCATGTTGTGTGGAAGTAAAGAAGGCCGGCGTAATGCTGACCACATTGCCTACCTAGTGCCGATTGGTCTGTAAAAATATGGGTGCTCTTCCCATATGCCTGATGCGCCTGAAGCCGTGAAAGGGGAACTTTACTTACTTTACTTACTTTACTTACTTTACTTATTTTACTTACATGTTGTGGCGACCCGCAACTATACAATTATTTTCGTTGCTACTTCATAACGTCAATGAAAATGTGTTTTGCCGATGGTCTTAGACGATCCCTATGACCACAAAAGGGTCGCGACCAACAGGTTGAGAACCTCTGCTTATACTGATTGGCAACATCATTTCGGAGGTTGCTGAAAGTTTTGAGTCCTTTTTTGGATCTTTTGTCCAGGATATTCTGGTGTGTTGGGAAACGAACAGAGACAGATTGGCTGGTTTTGTGGTATTTATTGATTCTTAACAAGGTGGATGTGGTCGAGACCCTTATTGCAAACTAAATATCTTGTCAAGTAACTGCATTTTTAAATTTTATTCCAGGTTTGTAATCACACACACTAATCGTTCTGACCATTTAAACAAAGCTTTATATTATATATATATATATATATATATATATATAATATATATATATATATATATATATATATATATAATATATATATATAACATACATATATACGCACATACATACACATATATGAACAGACATATAAGTATACACAAATATATTCAATCACACACACATATATATGCACTCATATTTATACATGTATATATATATATATATATATATATATATATATATATATATATATATATATATATATATATATATACACCACACAACACACACACACACATATATATATATATACAGTCAAAGTGTTCAATAATTGTGTAACGTATCATGAGAATTGTACAGTTAGTAGTGTCAAAACGTGTCTTTAGCATGCGAAGTCAATCAGTCATTCATTTCCGGCTGGCATAATAATGACTAAGAAGAGAATATCTTTGGGTGAGACAGATATTCCGTAAGGATAGCACAGTACTCAAATGTTGTTTAATGATGTGTGCAGATTTTCTTTCTTAGTACTCAAGCTTCAGATCACATAACCGTCAACAATGTAGTAAGCACATTTCGCGACTCTGGCCGTGTGCATGATGCAGCCGAGCTCCGTGTGCATGATGCAGCCGAGCTCCGTGTGCATGATGCAGCCGAGCTCCGTGTGCATGATGCAGCCGAGCTCCGTGTGCATGATGCAGCCGAGCCCGATGATGCAGCCGAGCTCCGTGTGCATGATGCAGCCGAGCTCCGTGTGCATGATGCAGCCGAGCTCCGTGTGCATGATGCAGCCCGAGCTCCGTGTGCATGATGCAGCCGAGCTCCGTGTGCATGATGCAGCCGAGCTCCGTGTGCATGATGCAGCCGAGCTCCGTGTGCATGATGCAGCCGAGCTCCGTGTGCATGATGCAGCCGAGCTCCGTGTGCATGATGCAGCCGAGCTCCGTGTGCATGATGCAGCCGAGCTCCGTGTGCATGATGCAGCCGAGCTTGGTTGATCATCAAGTAGTGAAGAAACATCCCTCAAGATCCAGGAAAGTATGCATCTGCAGACCCATGATTGAGAGATCCAGAATTTTCTATACATGGAGATTTAATGTGGGAATTGCGTTTTTACCCATAATACACAGCACTGTAGTAGTATTATTTAAATTTTAGACGAACTCTGAAACCTACGAAACAAATGTTAGTGTGTTACAAATATTCAGTTGCTGTGGAAGGTCTTATGAACTTTATATATATATATATATAAATTACCCACTTGAACAAGGCTTTAGCTGTTTCATTCCCTCTCGTTAGAACATTTTTAAGGCACTAAGCCCACACCCACCCCCCTTTCCACCCATACCCCTGTCCCAATCTAGTGTTATATATGTGTCGTCGCCCCTGCTTTCGGCCGACTATCAGACCTGCTGTAAAACATTGTTATATTTTTTGGGAGACCGGCGAAGAACTCTTACTGCTTGGCCACAATGATCCTGGTATACTCTCCTCACTGTTGCTGTAAATCACATCATTGACAAAACAGTTCTTAGTTTGTTCCTCATGTTTTGTCCATTTTCTGTAGGTTCTGCTCTTGTCACGCTGATTGATCTTCAGCAACCGGTTGTAGCTATGTGACCTTATCAGTTGGAAAGACTTTTCATTCTGGTGGTTTGTATTGCTAGAACACCGGACATAAACGCCGTGGAGGTCAGATGAGGGTGTCATGACGGTGTCTCGGCCGGAAGTCTGCAGGCTGGACCGCAGTGACAGCTTCAGTTTGCAGCTGTAGGCTGGATGTGACGTCATCTTGCTTCCTCTCCTGTCAACTATAATCGGGAGAGGGAAAAAAAAACAATTATTTGTAAAATTACAGGATATCATCATCCTATTATTATTATTATTATTATTATATTATATTATTATTATTATTATTATTATTGCAGTGAAACTCCAATGTGCTAATAATTTTTTTTTTTATATTCGTCCTGTTTTGTTTCCGCTGAAATATTTTAAAAGTCAATAATCGTACCTCCTCCGACGTGCCCAGCGAATCAGCTGATCGTCAGTTGGCTCAGTCTAGAGCGGGGACTAAAAATGTGTGCATTAACTATATGTTAATAATGTATTTCTTTTTAACATGTTCGAGTTTTGACTGTTAATTTTAAAAATAGAATTTCATAGGTCGTAAAAATGGCTTTGACCAAAACTGAAATGGGAAAAATAAACGATTATTGCTAAGTCTGAAAGTGGTGCGTGTCCCATCAGTTTAGCAACATAATTCAAAATATTGATAAGTACTATAGCTATATTACCAAAAACCTTTGTTTCCTTCCAGTCGGGGACCATCGAATGTTGTCTTCCCAGCGAACCCTGCGTCGCCTAGT
>CAJHNH020005557.1:1006566-1011566 GCA_905116865.2 Candidula unifasciata
AAAAGAGGTTCATTGTTACAAGTCACATTACACAAGCTCTGCTTAAAATGCTATGCCCAAACAAAGGGAAGAGCTGAAAAACAATTGAAAATAGATATGACAAGTTCTGGATATTTTCATAAGATAAATCACGAGCGTCTTACCATAAAACGATGACATCTTAACTCCATCACTCCGGGATAGAGTAGAGTGGTGCCAAAGTTGGCATCTTTTATAGCACCATCGCTTCCGGTTGCAGATGATATGGTAGAAGACACGCCTGAACTTGGTGCTGATGGCGGAGTAGAGGATGAAGTTAATCGAAGCGTTGATCTGGATGAGAAGATTGATTACATTCCCAGCTATCTTTAAATTATTTTGTTGTTCACTGTAAGAAAGGAAAAAGAGTTGACTTCATTCTCCAGAAGCAAAGTTATTATATGCAATCATTGATTCAGGTGTATCACTGTCTGTGTTGTTGTATCGTTTTAGCCTTCTTCTTTCTTCATCTCGTTCACCGGCTGTAAACTCCAGCGAAAAGTTCCGGTTGTTCGCCCACCTCCAGATTGTAATAGTGTTTCAGAGCCTCGCGTGTCGCGTACTCAGTTTTACAGATCTGGCTTATTTGTATGCAGGCTGTTGGTTCCTTGCCTTTCAGACAGATTCACTCCGACTTCTAAGGAATAATGCAGTTGAATAATTGTCTGTGGTATTGTACCATTTATGCAGTTGTATCATTGTCTGTGGTATTGTACCATTTATGCAGTTGTATCATTATTTGGGTGGTATCGTCCATGCAGTCGTATCATTATTTGGGTGGTATCGTCCATGCAGTTGTATCATTATTTGGGTGGTATCGTCCATGCAGTTGTATCATTGTGTTGTATCGTTTATGAAGCTGTATCATTTTCGGTGTTGTCTCGTTTATACATGTCAAGAGTTTGTGTGGCTATGGGGAGATGTTGGTGAATGGTTGATTAGTTTTCAACAGCTCACGGGAGTTCCCGAATATATATAATAAACAATGTATTGGTTGGCACTCATAGAAAGAAATAGAAAGACAAAAGGACACACTAGACAACATTAATATCGAAAGCCATAGTTACCGTGCAGGAAATCGAACCTGTCACCTCCAAATGGAGTGCGCGCCTCGCTATGGAAACAAGTATACTAAGAACACGACAAACTGCACACTCTCCCCACCTTCCTTTCCCCCAAAAATATGTCTTTCTTGGACATGTCTATCGTACAGCTTAAAATCCACAACAATAGAACACGGATAAAATTCATCTCAAATCATTGAAATGGCACAATAGAGTACAGCAATTTATTTTAACCAAGGATGGGCTGCTTAACAAACACAGCAACAATTTACAAACACAGTAGACCGTAATGCTTTGTCTAGAATTCACAAACATTTAAGAAAAAGATTTGGTTGGTAGGTTCCATCGTGTTACACGTCATCCACATGAACGAGGGGAGACTAGGATCCAAGGGAGCATGGACGGAGTTCACAGTGAACGGTGGACTGGACAAAACGGACTGCACGGAGGATTGGGGGGGGGGGGGGGGTGTTGTCAGAATGACTTGGACGGAGACGTGTGGTGTTTTGATTGTTAGACGTCGGCGTGTCTGACTCAAGTTAGCGACGGTTAGTGGGTGATAGCATGTTAGATTGTCATTATTTTGATTGAAATGTTAGTAGGCAGTGTAACGCCCGTGTTGTAGAGTTGTTGTTGTTGTTGTTATCGCATAAGCTACGCGTGAGCTTTCGCCCTTTGGCCCAATACCCGCTTGTAAAATTTATGTTTTTCACAAGCTGTTGTCTTCCTCGGTACAAGGTGTTTCACCTGTGTGCTCTCCGAGATAGACAGTGGCATACTTCTAGTGTCGTGGGCACTCTAAGAGTTGATGGTCAACAATTTCGTATGGGTAGTTACATAGCTGACACTGTGTTGTAGAGAAATAGTTCACTGTTTAATTATAGTGGTTTTTATTCACATACGTAGCTATGTGTGTTAGCGACGTGGTTTGCAAAAAGGGTTTCTTTACTTGATGAAAAGAGGTTTCCTTTGCTCAGTCAGTCAAGTACTGTCTTCAAAATGAAAAAGGCTAAAACACTTTCAGTCTCTTATCCTTTACTTTCGCTCTCTCTCTCTCTCTCTCTCTCTCTCTCTCTCTCTCTCTCTCTCTCTCTCTCTCTCTCTCTCTCTCTCTCTCTCTCTTGGCTCTCTTCCCATTAACGGTCCCAAATGAACTACGCAGACAGTTAACCCAAACAGAGCCTCACTACGCAGACAGTTAACCCAAACAGAGCCTCACTACGCAGACAGTTAACCTAAACAGAGCCTCACTCATATGTAAAATTCGCATTTCTTTTGCGGCTATTCAACCATGTCAAAAGTAGGATTAACTGCGGACGACATTTTTTTTCGCGAAACGCAACGGATTTTTTTTTTACGGCGATTACACGGCGGCAAAACTAGGATTAACTGCGCATGAAAAAATTTCCCGACACGCGAGAATACTCCCGATAGCGCTATCCTACGGCACGGCCCGAGTTATATGTAAGTTGCAGACCGCTAATCGCCGACTATAGTGCCCCCTCCGAGAGTATCCCCGCGCCGCTAAACTAGATGGCTAGGACTCACGAGCAAATTTATTGGAGGAAGCTGCAGGAGCCACAGTAGCTGCTGCTCGTGAGTCCTAGCCATCATCGTAATCTGCTGCTACTGCTTCTGCTTCTGTTGCTACTGCTGCTACAGATTCTGCTTCTGTTGCTACTGCTCCTACTACTGATGCTTCTGCTGCTGCTGCTTCTCCTTCTGTTGTTGTCGCTGCTGATTCTGCTGCTGCTGTTCTTCTTCTTCTTCTTCTTCTTCTTCTTCTTCTTCTTCTTCTTCTTCTTCTTCTTCTTCTTCCCCTCCAATATCTTGGCGTTCACCGTTTGTAAATCGTAGACTCCGGGTCTTTAGTCTAGATCCAGAACTGCTTTTTTGCAGACTGTTGTTTCTTTGCCTGTCACGCTGATGCACTCCGACTTGGAAAGAACACTCGTAATTAATTGCCTCTTACGACATGTTTGTAGGGGGTGATGGGTCTATTATTTGTTCTCCAAAATGGAGTCTCACAACCCAGAGAGGATGATGATAATGATGATGGCAACGATGATATTGTGTTGGTTCTAAATATTGTCAAAGAACTAAGCAAGCTGGAGCAAACAGCTCCGGGTCCTATGCTCCACTGGAAACTGAAGAACAAAAACAAAAGGGTAACAAAAACTACAAGATGACTGACTGACTGCCTTACCGGGTCATGTGAAGGTTCCTAAGGGAGGTGTACGTTTTATACAAGAGCAACAAGGCACCAGGGATCTGGCAGACGATGAAGACAATGACAATAGTGATGAGGATCTTTGTGATCTTCTGCTGCTCCCGAGGCTGGCAGGGGACGGTCCTGGCGTTGCTAGGGGCGTCACTACTGCGGCCGTGTAGGAAGCGACTTGAGCTGTCAACAACAGGTGAATGCGTAAGGTTGCTGTGCTTTTAGGTTAGAAAATACTGAAGTAAACAGGCGTCTATTTTAGAAGGAAGAAGACAAAAAGAAGAGAAAAAGAAGACAAAAAGAAGACAAAAACAGCTCAACACTAACCAAAAGACAACGAAGAAGACAGATGACGCAGATGAAGATGCGGACGGACGATGGTGAAGGAGAAATAGAAGACGAACATGACGATGATAGCAATGGAGATGATATTATTGACATAGATGGTCATATTGATACTGACCATGGGGATAAAGGGGATAAGTGGGATAAGTGGGATAAGTGGGATAAGTGGGATAAGTGGGATAAGTGGGATAAGTGGGATAAGTGGGATAAGTGGGATGATGAATGTGAGAAGGAGGTGGAGAACATGGGGTGGGGGGGGGAAAGGAGGAGGAGATGATAAAGATGATGAAAATTATTATGACGATGCTGCACGATGAGATAGGAGGAGGAAGATCATAAAAAGGTTGCAATAACGACACGAACAAGTAAGAACGGGGAATCACCATCCACGGGTTTTTCAAGATTATTGAGTTACATCATTAAAGGCATCATAATCATCGTAAACCACTTCTGCCGTTAAGCGCCGTGGGGAGGATTAATTTGCGATCCAGTGCACGTTAGCTACCCGAAAACTTCTTGTTGGTCGTGTGCGTGATGTGAACGCTGTTCGAATTACCCTTTTTCTTCAAATTCCTCCATAATTCTTGAGCGATTTCCCGTGAACAAATAAATTCTCTACCAGCTTGCTGAACCTGTCACAGGATCACCCTTATTTATACACACTGATGTTTAATAACACACAAAAACACACATTTTCGTTCCACAGAATGTTAACCGACTTTTGTTTACTCCGCCATCTTTACCTATCGTACTTAAAGTACGTGACCGTCAGCGGCCCTATGATATAACCTTTGGTTGAACGAGGATTTATGCCTGGGAACTGAAAAGTGACGCTTTGTACTTTGGGTAGCCAAATGTTAATCGCTCAATATGCGATCCTAGTGAGAGCTTCAACTTCACTCACAGGTAGGTACCCAAGCTTTAACTAAACTCTAAAGAATATCTTACCTGACCGGTGTGAGTAAAGTCAGCTGCTTCCTCATCTCCGCCGCCCGCACAACAGTCACAATCAAAATCCCGTTGAACACGCAGAGCAGGGTCAAAGGTAACAAAGTGAAGATGACCACCAGAAACCAGTAGTACCCCACAGCGTAACCGGCCTGGTTGGCAAAGTCCGTGTACGTGGCCACCGGAACTGACTGGTTGTCTTTGATCTCCCACGTAACTTCCATCTCCCAGAATTCCGGGGATGTACACAAAATGGCGAAAGCTGCTGCCACAATGGTTATAATTTTAGCTCGTTCAACTGTACACAATATACGACCTGTTGAGAATAAAATGTGAAGCACACTTCTTGAATTTTTAATTGTTTTGTGACTCTGTAGCATTTTAGAGACGCTTCTATGTAGCGG
>CAJHNH020005557.1:1016566-1021566 GCA_905116865.2 Candidula unifasciata
TATATATATATATATAGAGAGAGAGAGAGAGAGAGAGAGAGAGAGAGGGAGAAAGAGAGGGAGAGAGAGAAAGAGAGAGCGAGAGTAAGAGAGAGAGTGAGAGACAGAGAGGGAGAGAGAGAGAGAGAGAGAGAGAGAGAGAGAGATAGACACAGAGAGAGAGAGAGAGAGAGAGAGAGAGCAGAATCATATAATGCGTATCCCATTGTCTACATCGCGAACTGAGATGGGAATTTGTGTCGGTTTTCAGTAATAATCGGATCTTAACAAAGAAATAGAAGAGTACATATCATACGTGCTGTGGTAGCACTGTAACGACAACAAGATGTCAATCAGAAATTTTTCACTTCCGAATACAACATCTGCATTGTGATGGATCGTATGTTCGCTTGGTGTCTGCTGCCTAGTCTGTGTTTGATATTACACTGACCTGATGAGCGATTTTTCGGATGTCAAGCTAAAGCAAACAGATCCTAGATGCCAAGTTTAACCTTTAAATAGTTATCATCAAGGGGGGGGCTGGTGCAAAGTCCGTGGCAACTAGGCCAAAGTTAGCGCATTCATCAAATGGTCAGTCCCCAAGTCGGTTTCGGCACCTCATTGTGGGGGGGGGGGGGAATGGGGAGGGGGGAGGGGTGAAACAAATAGACACTCTGCCTGCCCATTAAGCATGTCGTAAAAGTCGACTAAATTGGGGCTTCGTTAGAAGTAGTAGGGTCTCCGTGGTGAAGTGGTCTAGCCGCTTGCCTCAATCTCTGAAGGTCGAGGGGTTGGTTGGTAATATTATAGTTATTTGACATGAAGCAAATTTTTTATTGTTCTTATTATCATTATTAATATTACACTCTAACACAAAACTTTGTTCTGTACAACCCCCCCCCCCCCCCCCCCCCAACCCTCCCCCCCACCCCCTATAAAACTGAAGGAGACTTTCTAAATTCTTCATTGCTCCCTTATCTTTGTCGTGTAGTACACATACCGACTCGTAAGATTTGTTTTGTGGACAATTTTCACTTTGAATGTGTTCATTATTTCTCCGGTTGTTAATGTTGTTCTCATTATAATGAAAGTATTTGTGGCAATTCTTGTTCTCTTTTATATTTCTAGTCTATACCAGGCTTATTATCCTCTGTCATTACATTTCCAAGATAATTTTTACTTGACACAATTTCATCCACTTTGATGTTTCTCCTTCGAAATATTAATTACAATAGTTTTCATGTAGGGATTATTACAAAGAATATCAACTCCACTTTTTGCACTCTTAAGATTTACTTAACCCAGTCAAAAGTATTTATATTCTACATACTGACAGACATCAATATCTGATGTCAGCGTATGGCGTATATTACAGTTGTTAAATGTAGAATAGCGTAAGCAAAAGGCCGCATTTTACAAAATGAAGAATATTCAACACAATCTTTCTTTGTCAAATGTGACGAGACAGATAATTCGCAAGAATTATATAAATTATATCTTAATATAAGGGAGTCAATCATGGACAGTTGGGGAGGATGAGTGAACAACATTGTGAAAGCGGTGGAGATGTGGTTTTCTAGACGACTTATGAGATTACCTTGACTAATAACTTTTTTTTTTTTAAGTAATATTTTTTTTAAAGAAAGAGACTCACGCAGAGAACTGATTTCCACACACCAGAAGGTGACACTCTACATTCTTTCGTCATGTCTTGAAGGAGAACACTGTGGTGCATCTTGAAGGAGACAGTCTATATTCTTTAGTCATGTCTTGAAGGAGAACACTGGGGTGCATCATAAAGGAGAACACTGTGGTGCTTCGTGAAGGAGACAGTCTACATTCTTTCGTCATGTCATCAAGGAGAACACTGTGGTGCATCATGAAGGAGAACACTGTGGTGCATCATGAAGGAGAACACTGTGGTGCATCATAAAGGAGAACACTGTGGTGCTTCGTGAAGGAGACAGTCTACATTCTTTGGTCATGTCATCAAGGAGAACACTGTGGTGCATCATAAAGGAGAACACTGTGGTGCATCATGAAGGAGAACACTGTGGTGCATCATAAAGGAGAACACTGTGGTGCATCATAAAGGAGAACACTGTGGTGCATCATGAAGGAGAAAACTGTGGTGCATCATAAAGGAGAACACTGTGGTGCATCATAAAGGAGAACACTGTGGTGCATCATAAAGGAGAACACTGTGGTGCATCATAAAGGAGAACACTGTGGTGCATCATAAAGGAGAACACTGTGGTGCATCATAAAGGAGAACACTGTGGTGCATCATGAAGGAGAAAACTGTGGTGCATCATAAAGGAGAACACTGTGGTGCATCATAAAGGAGAACACTGTGGTGCATCATAAAGGAGAACACTGTGGTGCATCATCAAGGGGAACACTGTGGTGCATCATAAAGGGGAACACTGTGGTGCATCATAAAGGAGAACACTGTGGTGCATCATCAATGGGAACACTGTGGTGCATCATACATTTGATAAAACTGGAGGAGGGAAAGCAGAGGGAGACCCGAAGTGAAGATGCTGGATAGTTTGACATCATGGCATACAGGATCCTCTGTGCCAGAACTGACTGAAAGTACGCGTGACAGAAGGTTGTGGATAGACATGACTTCCAACGCCACACAGCTTGGACTACAAGAAGAATACGAGTGCCCGCTTGTCTCTTCTTTTTGCTTCTGTATATATAAGTACCCATCAGTACAATAATTTTATAATTACAAGAAGCAGAAGGTTGTGGATAGACATAACGATAAAAGCTAAACTATGACTCATAGGGAATAGTAGTAGGCTTTAGCAACATTTTTTAAATGATACTGTACAAATCGTAAAAGCTTGCCATGAAAGTGCAGACATCGCAAGATTTCTCAATGCCCAGTCTCTGAAAGCTTAGTTAGTTGGAAAATGGAGGATGTAGAGTCCCTAAAGACATTCTCTATGGTGAAATACAGATGGGTGAAAGAAACCACTTGGGGTGACCAACTGCAGGGAGAAAGCCAACGAGAGAGGTGAATGGTGGCGGGTGATTTCTGCAGCAATGAACCTCAAGGGCTCGGAATGCTGAAGAAGAAGGAGGAAGAAGTCAACGTCTCTACTACGATAGAAAGACGTGTGCAGGCGGGTCACGAATGATACAGGTATTGGGGTAGATTTGTGAAATACAATGGAACTTGTTGAGGGGGAAGGGGGCGGTAAAAATGTGAATGGAAATAAATGGAACCAGTTGTTGCTCACAGGCCGATAGCTGTGCGTCAGACAGGCGTCAGACTGGCGTCAGAGAGGCAGCACGCGAAATAAATGCAATTGCAACAACTGGTCTTAAAATCCCACGTTTTTTGTTGTTGTTCTGATAATGCAGGCTAATCGACGAAACCTCTTTGTTTATTGTAAGCGGTTTTGTGAAACTGGCACACATATACTTTATCGTTTTCTTACCATTTGCTATATTGTCTCTTCCCTATCGTTTGCAATCCTTTTAAAATCTTTTTTTCGTCTAACTGTGGAAGACTTTTCTTAACTCTTTGAGTCCAAGGGGGTTTAGCATCCCAGGCCCAATGGGTAATCAAAGGAGAATAAAATCGACGCATCATGCGTTCACTGGGCTTCTAGGTACGAACCTATGAACGTATGATGCGTTCCCTGGGACTCAAAGAGTTAACTCAAAGAGTTAACCTTGCTGATCACACTCACCGACGCCTGGGGCTGTTATTCACGTGCCTCCAAATAGCCCACTAAACAGGATCGTCTGGAAAGACAGACAAGAGTCCACCAAGCTATTAACAATGCTTTGATCCTGCGTCCACTTTCAAACAATTCCGGAAGTTCTAGCTGGCTTGTTTATCGAGTCTGTATTCAATCCTTTCTTGTCCATCCTCGACCTCTTTTCCCCCCTCAGCGTTGTCTTTTCTGGAATTAGGAGTGCAATCAATGCGAGAAAATTATTCTTATTTGCGTTCTACTCAATCAATAGTTCTTGTATGTGGTTTTTCTTCCATGAGAATGCCATATAAACAACTGTGTTTCTTCTGTTCGTTCCCCAGCTGGAAACACCCTATCCAAAAAGTGCATACTCTCGACTTGAAGCTTTTGCTAACGAACACTGGCGCGAGACTGACATATGTCTATGACGCAACTAAACACTGACACAAAACTGACATTTGTCTATAATCCAGATAAACACTGTCACAGGACTGACATCTGTCTATGACGCAACTAAACACTGATAAAAGACTGACATATGCCTATGACCTAGCTAACCACTGACACAAAACTAACATTTGTCTATGACCCAACAAAGTACCGATACAAGACTGATATCCGTCTGTGACCCACCTAAACACTGATGTAAGATTGACATCTGTCTATGACCCAACTAAACAAACCAGACCGACTTCTTTCAACGATCCAGTTGAACGCTGACATAAAACTGACATCGGTCAATGATCTAATTAAACATTCACTAAGCCCCAGTTGTAAAGAACATATAATATTAAGTCTTTTTTGTACTATCTAGCTCCACATTGACCCCCTGCCCGCTTCACTCGGACCATAAAATAACAAATAACAATGAATCCATTAGGCTTAAAGTCTGCTAGCAGAGAAACCCCTACAGGCAGCATTTAGCGTCCTGTCCGAGATCCATTAACCAATAGATTTAATTCCCGTGATGTACTAAAGAAATACATTTCAAAAGTTAAAGCTGTTTTCTTGAGTAAACAAACAGTCTGCCAGTTGGTTTAGCGGCAGATTTTACCTGGATAGGATAGAAGTGGATAGACTAATGCTTCACGTTCTGAGGATCTTGGGTTCAATCCAACCACAGGGCGGATGTTGTTGACATAGGTGATGACACTTATTGCTAGAACGACCCAGTTTGAACGTGCTCCAGGAAGTGAACTGGGGCAGCAACAACAAAATATTTGCATCTTGATGATCACACCATCCATTGATTGGTATAACTAATATGGGTTTAGCACCATATGCCTCCGGTGAGCCGCCGTG
>CAJHNH020005557.1:1024066-1026566 GCA_905116865.2 Candidula unifasciata
CATTTTAGAGGGTAAAAAGAGCAAGAGATATGCGTCAGTACAAGTGGGAGTATCAGATACAGAGATTGTCGAAAAGGGGTCTGAGACAGTGTATGACCATGATAAGAGACAGATTATTATTGATCCAACTTGCATCGCGGAGACGGCACTGAAACGATTAATATCATTATACAGATCGCAATGTGAGAACTCTATAGAAAACCTTAAACTGCCTGCACACTATCACTTTGTTTATCACATAATTGTGATATGATTCGTGATTAGTAAGGATTATCATCACAGCACTCGGGACAGATCCATAGGTGTTCTGATAGCCTTAAAAGCTCCACAAGTGTAAAATAACTGATGACACCTGTTCTGTGTTGGTTAACGAAACGTCTTGTCCCCTTAGTGAAATGTTCATTTCTGGCAGCTCCAGGCTGCACCCACATATCCGCTAGCCTAGACCGGGATACGGAGTCATGCCCTTTGGTGTGCTCAATGTGACAGTAAGTGCTGTGCATGGCATTGATAACATCGCTTCTGTCCAATACCGGACCAGCCATAGTAATCGCAGTGTCTGCTATATACTCTGCACTCACGTTACCTTGAACACCTGCATTTTGATGTAAACAGCATAAGGCAGTTCCAGTATTCGTGAACGCCCTATAGTGAAAAAGTTTGCATTGCTATATATATATATTAATCCGCTGGACTCAAAAGAACGCCGCCAGATGGCTGGTTCTGTAAATTCTCTATCGTATCTTGACTGACAAGGCTAGGTTATTATGTATTATTGTTTATTATTATTATTAGTGGTGAATCAGCCATGTGTACACGTGGGTAGGCCCTGAGACAACAGATTACGTCGTTCAAGACTGTCAGAAATACAACATATCCAGGCAAAACTTTTCAGTCAAGAAAAACATCGGTGCAAGCCAAACTTTACGGGTGACTGGGTGAATTACAACAGACAGTGAAGTTCATAATAGAGACAACACTGAAGATATAGATAATCTATTTCAAGCGAATAAAAGAAGAAGAACAAGGCCTGTATAAGTAACGAAATTAATAAATAGGACTATATCCGGTCATTAACTCCTTGAGTACCAGAACGTTTTACCGGAGATTTTATTATGTATAAATAAGCAACAGGAAAAGCCACGAGTGTATTGCTTTCAAAGATGCTAAACACTGGACTGGAGAAGCCAGATTTCTTAGCACACTGTGACCGAGTATGAGAAGGACTAGAACATATTACATTTTGTCTGGGATTCCCTGAAGTACTAATCACACATCACACGTTGTTTGGGACAGAAAGAGTTAAGGAAGAAAACAGAGGCTTTTGAGCTGAAATGTTGTATAAGGATTCTTAGAATACCATGGGGACAAAGAAGAAAAGAAATACTGACATCCTAAAAGATCTGAACATCAAGGAAGATTGGCTAGTCAACAGCATCTTATCCCGGAAGCTGAAATGTTTTTGCTATATGGGGTGCCACAGCGGATTAGAAAAAAATAATAACAGAAGGTATGCTACCAGGAAAGAGGGGCAGGGGTCGACCAGCACGAGATTGGTCAAAGTATATGACAACTTGAGTAGGAAAGTGCACGAGGTGGGAGAGTTGGCGAGAGATCAAGTTTCTTTCAGGCAAACCCTGATGAGAGCAGCTTTACGCAAAGCACCTGCTATATCATAATGAAGGCGATGACAAATAAAGATATGTGCATGTTATTTCTGCTTGCAGACAATTAAATGCAGCTACATTTTTTAATCTTCATAAATCACTCATTTGTCGGGATAGAAATGGCATTTTTTGTTTCGTTAAATGGAGTTATGGTTCTCTGATGCTCTAACTTTAATCTACATTAGGGTCTCACGGTTGGTTTGGATGTTTTATTGTTATCATTGTTATTATTATTATTAATATTATTATTTTACTACATATGTATCTTCGAAACATATTTATTCACGTGGCATTTTGTAACATCCCGTCGCTCTCATCAGTTGTAGCGATTACAGATAATTATCATCTTGTACCATGCCGATAATAGTAAACGACATTTGTTGTTGTCTTTCCGCGCCATCACAAGACATGCGGATCTAGTCAGTGTTCCTGTCTCGTCCCATCCATATGGCTAAGCCATCCAGGGATTTATCTCTTTGACTTTCTCTTGCTCTTCTTCCATCAGTCTTGCCAGTCGTTCCCAAGTTTTTGAGTACATCCATCCCTTTACATACAAATGTTTGCTGCACCTCCTTCAGAGTCCGTTGTAGAACCATCTACAACATGTTCGGGTTGTTCGCAATTTTGTGTGTGTTTTTAGGGGGGGGGGGGGGGGGGGGAAGGGGTCCACATCTGTGGCTAACGCGCTTCAAACGCGCATCGTAAAGTCAGGGTGTCGGGCTCGATCCCAGGTGGCAGCAGAGCGTCTGCTTTGGGTTTGACAGTTGTATCAAGAGCTGACTATTCAGTAGGGAATGGCAAACTACTAAATGTCAATTTTCATAGAAAAACCA
>CAJHNH020005557.1:1031566-1044066 GCA_905116865.2 Candidula unifasciata
TACGTCGCCTTAACAATGCTTGCCCACTCGACTGTCAGCTGAACACTACATATTTCCTTGAACTGCGATATCAATACAATCTGTCTTCATTGTGATACGAAGCATGTCGTAAAGAGCTATTAATTAGGTTTGTTTATTTCGAAGTCGAAACGAATCTTCTTGATAGGCCATGAACCAACAGTCTGCATACAAATACGCAATAGGTGTACAGCGGATGTGTATTCCACTCAATTTCTGAACAAGAACAAAGCCCAGAAGGGGATGAAACTTCAGAACTTTTTGTGTTTCTTCTAAGAGCAAGAAAAAATATTTCCTTCAGCTCCCATTATAGTTCACTTTCTTTTACCCTTTAACCCCAGTTGAGCATAGGCCCTCGTATTGTTTTCTTTTGCCACTGCATTTAGCTTACCCGATGTCCTCCCAGTTTCTTTAATCTAGAACTTCATTCTCTAGCTCCCTCCTCCATGTGTCTTTCGTCTGTCTTCATTTCTATGCACCTGTAGGTGCTGGTACGGAAAGACATTCTAGTTGTACTGTTCTCGCGTTTTCTCAGTATCAGGTGCGTTTCTAGCGCCCAGGTGTATGATTTGCTCCAGTCGCATACAAGAGCTCCCTTAGACTACAAGACGACTACTAGATTTCTACAAGAGAGCAAGGAGAGACCAACTTCAAAAATACCATCATATGCTACTGTAAACTTCATAAGTGTTCTACTGTAATTTCTTCTTCTTCTTCGAGTTCACCAGTTGTAAACAAAAAAAAAAGTTCTTGTTGTTCATCCACTTCTGACTGCAGTCCTGTTCCAGAACCTAGGTGTTGTGTGTGCATCCTTTCACAGATCCAAATCATAAGTATGCAGACTGCTGGTTCCTTGTCTTTCAGGCAGATTCACTCCGAATTTGAAGGAAGCTCCAAATTAGTCGACTCTTACGACATGCTTTGGGTAGGCAGTGGGCCTATTCTTGTTTTCCCGTAACAGGGCCCCGGAACCCACACGGGGGCCTATTGTAATTATTAACAATGTCTACCCACCCGGCTCGCTATCGTAGTTGGCTAAACCTGACTTCGCGAGGACTGGGTGATGAACTACTTGTGGTCCGAGTTCACGCTCGGGGGTTGGCAGAAAAGCCTCATATCTCCCACACTGACGGTATTTATCATGGAATCAAGGCCGAAGGGTTGCGATATCCAAAGTACTGAGCCAAAGGGTTAAGAACTCATGGTTTCTGGATATTTAAAGAAAAAAAATGTCTATGAGTACTGTAATATACTACACCACGCCAAGAATGATCTTGGAGTCTGATCAGTCTCTTTATTTTGGACCAACACATTGCGAGGAAGATGGAACTGGTGATCAGTGACACACTGTCTAGTCTACTACTGCCTTCCAAATACTCACATCGGCAGACTCTCAGACATGGACAATACACCTACACCAGCGAACTATGTTTCAGGTACCTGCTACGGACGAGTCACACCCGATCGTCCAGATACACCTATATGCTAAACATTGATAATCCGTGCTTCCATTGGACTTGAACACTGGGCGCACACGTCCAGAGGTCCATACACTTAGACTTAAAGCGGCTGACTGAATCAAACCACATTACCTACCTACCTACCTACCTACCTACCTACCTACCTACCTACCTACCTACCTACCTACCTACATACATACATACATACATACATACATACATACATACATACATACATACATACATACATACATATATACACACACACAAACTCACACACGCACACGCACGCACGCACGCACGCACGCACGCACGCACGCACGCACGCACGCACGCACATAACACATACAATACATACATACATACATGAACATACAGTACATACATACATTACAGACATACCGACAGACATGACATACATAACAGAGACATACATACAGACAGACAGACATACATGACATACAGACAGACATCACATGACAGACATACCGACAGACATACATACAGACAAACGATACAGACATGACATACAGACATACATAAAGACAGACAGACAAACATACATTACATACATACATACAGACAGACAGACATACAGACAGATCAGTACATACATACATACAGACATACATACATACAGACAGACATACATACATACAGGACATACATACAGACATACATACAGACAGACATACAGACAGACATACAGACATACATACAGACATACATACACAGACAGAACATACATTACAGACAGACAGACAGACATACAGACAGACAGCATACAGACAGACATACATACATACATACATACAGACATACAGACATACAGACATTACATACAGACATACATACATACCATACAGACAGAAGCACATACATACATACATACATACAACATACAGACATACATACAGGACAGACATACATACATACATACATACATACACATACATACATACATACATACATACATAACATACATACACACATACATACCATAGTCATACATACATACATACATACATAAGACATACATACATACATACATACAACATACATACATACACATACATACATAACATACATACATAACCTACATACATACATACATACATAGCACATACATTACATACATATCATACATAGACATACATACAGACACATACATACAACATACATACATACATACATACATACAATCTATACATACATACATACATACATACATACATACATACATACATACATACTAATACATACATACATACATACAGACATACATACATACATACATACATACATACATACATACATACATACATACATACATACATACATACATACATACATACATACATACATACATACATACATACATAAACATACATACATACATACATAACATACATACATACATACTACATACAACATACATACATACATACATACATACATACATACATCAGACATACATACATACATACATAAATACATACATACATACATAAATAACATACATACATACATACATACATACATACATATATTACATACATACATACACATACATATATACATGGAGACACGGGCACGCCCACAGACCCACACTGACACACACACCCACAGAGATATACACATTCACGCGGATGAACATACAGACACACACACAGACACATACATATAAACACACACACATATACACACACGCACAGCAGACATTTAAACATACATGGTCACACACAGAAAGACACACCGACACACACACAGACAAACGCAGACACATACACTCACGCAGAAAAAGATGTAGACACCCACACACAGATACATACATGTAGCCCATAGACACACAAGCAGTCAAACACATACACACAAATACAAACATATACTGACATACACATACGGGCACCTACACAGACAAACACACAGAAACACATACATAGACAAAAACACACAGACATACACAGAGACACACACTCTGACAAACACATAGAAACACACACGCGGACAAACACACTCAGACACAAATAGACAGCACACACAGACATGTACACCGACATGCAGACACCTACACACAAACACACAGACATATACACCAACATGCAGACACATACACACAACAGCGATACACACAAACACACAGACACCCATTGACAAATACGCATCGACACATACACTAGACACACGCGCACACAATACACAAAGAGACACACACATAAAGACATTAACACACAGATACACATAAATATAGCCACACAGACACACATGCAGACAAACATACACAAACCAACATGTAGACAAACACATACAAGGACACATACGCAGAAATACACACAGCAACATAAAACATGCAGACAAACACAGAGACACACACGCAGACACACACACACATGCAGACAAACACAGAGACACACACACACAGACACATATATATTGAGATATATACCCAGTCACATACATGCCCAGTCACATATATACCCAGTCACATTTATACCCAGTCACATATATACCCAGTCACATACATGCCCAGTCACATATATACCCAGTCACATATATACATAGTCACATATATACCCAGTCACATATATACCTTGTCACATATATGCCCAGTCACATATATACCTTGTCACATATATACCCAGTCACATATATACCCAGTCACATATATGCCCAGTCACATATATACCCAGTCACATACATGCCCAGCCACATATATACCCAGTCACATATATACCCAGTCACATATATACATAGTCACATATATGCCCAGTCACATAAATACCTTGTCACATATATTCTCAGTCACATATATACCCACTCACATATATACCCAGGTCATCATGTTTTGTTTGGGTTATGTTAGCGAAGTTCGGCTCATAAAGCTGTTTTTTAAGCGGTGTATCAGCGGTTCAGGTTATCTGTGACTTTGGCGTTACGAACGCGCTTTATAATGCCAGGGTGCCGGGTTCGATCCCAGCTGCGAGCCTTGCGCCTTGCGTTGGTTTCGACAGTGGTATCGCGAAGCCGACCGTCCAGGAAGCAGTGGCAAACTACAACAGCTAAAACATGCTGGGGTTGGTTCTGCAACGTCCTGTAAAGGATACACAACTAACTAATATCAGCGATATAACTAAGAAGTATCACAAAGCAGCAAGCTAACGAGCACGCACTATACCGGAAACCGACCATTAGCCTTGCATAAGACGTCTAACAGAATTAAGAAAAAAAGGACAATAGATAAATATTAGGTAAGTCCTGAACATCAAGCTGAAGTCATATTTCTTGCACGAGCAATGAATTGACGTCGTGGTAACGAAGTGTCAAGACACTCATCTGAAGGTTTTTGATCGAATCAGCATCCAGACGGATTTTTTTTAAAGTTCGACCTCAGCTCCCATATCAACACAGAATTTACTGAGCACTAGTGTCATGTGAAGTAAAGGCGGATGATATGTTACCCACATCGACCCCTCTACTGGTCTACTAAAATATCAGTCTAGCATCATATACCCCATGCACATACCCCATTAGGTCGACCCAGCCTTGAGTGCGTCCCAGGCATAGTCATGGGAAGTGAAGGCAGCCGCTGTGATGTTAACCGTATCAATCATTGAGTGCCGATTAGTCTATAAAATAAATAGACCAGTGGTTCTCAACCTTCCAAACGCCACGACTCTTTAATTTAGTTCTTCATGCTGTAGCTACCCCCAGTCATACAGTTATTTTCGTTGCTACTTCATAACTTCAATAAATATGTGTTTTGCGGTGGTCTTTGACGACCCCTATGAAAGGGTCGTTTGACCCAAAAAAGGGTCTCGACCCACAGGTTGGGAACCGTTGGTCTAGACCTATATGCCGAATACGTCCTTTAATGTTTTTGTTTTTTTTTTCTTTTTTTCTTTACATTTTGAAAATGAAGACATAACGACTGACCTAAAGCCTTTTCAGCACTGACAGAACACAATGTCCTTTGCTTTCAAACACAGGACAAGCATCGCAGTGCAACTCGTTCACTTTTCCTGTTGCTTTGTCTAAGAGAAGAATAATTCCCACCAGGCATCAGAAAAATCACTGGCAAATGGAAAGCCTGGCATAGTGCTGCTTGAATGATGTTGAATGTTGCTAAATGTTGCCGATTGTAGAAGCGAGTGCATTGGTCAGATTTACAAATGCTTTTCAAGCGGGGTTTAGTTTAAATCGCGTTGGTTTTTATCATGATATTGGGCGTCGCAGGTCGACCCAGTCTAAAATGGGTACCAGGATGTATGTTTTGGGGAAGTAAAGACGGCCGGCGTAATGGTGACCATATTACCCACCTAGTACCGATTGGTCTGTAAAAATGTGGATGTTTTTTACATATGCCCGATGTGCCTAAAGGAGTAAAAAGGGATCTTTACTTACTTTACTTTAGTTGTGCCTAAAGGCTTGAGAAGGGATCTTTACTTACTTTACTTTAGTTGTGCCTAAAGGAGTGAGAAGGGATCTTTACTTACTTTACTTTAGTTGTGCCTAAAGGCGTGAGAAGGGATCTTTACTTACTTTACTTTAGTTGTGCCTAAAGGCGTGAGAAGGGATCTTTACTTAATTTACTTTAGTTGTGCCTAAAGGCGTGAGAAGAGATCTTTACTTACTTTACTTTAGTTGTGCCTAAAGGCGTGAGAAGGGATCTTTACTTACTTTACTTTAGTTGTGCCTAAAGGCGTGAGAAGGGATCTTTACTTACTTTACTTTAGTTGTGCCTAAAGGCGTGAGAAGGGATCTTTACTTACTTTACTTTAGTTGTGCCTAAAGGCGTGAGAAGGCATCTTTACTTACTTTACTTTAGTTGTGCCTAAAGGCGTGAGAAGGGATCTTTACTTACTTTACTTTAGTTGTGCCTAAAGGCGTGAGAAGGGATCTTTACTTACTTTACTTTAGTTGTGCCTAAAGGCGTGAGAAGGGATCTTTACTTACTTTACTTTAGTTGTGCCTAAAGGCGTGAGAAGGTATCTTTACTTACTTTGCTTTAGTTGTGCCTAAAAGCGTGAGAAGGGATCTTTACTTACTTTACTTTAGTTGTGCCTAAAGGCGTGAGAAGGGATCTTTACTTACTTTACTTTAGTTGTGCCTAAAGGCGTGAGAAGGGATCTTTACCTACTTTACTTTAGTTGTGCCTAAAGGCGTGAGAAGGGATCTTTACTTACTTTACTTTAGTTGTGCCTAAAGGCGTGAGAAGGGATCTTTACTTACTTTACTTTAGTTGTGCCTAAAGGCGTGAAAAGGGATCTTTACTTACTTTACTTTAGTTGTGCCTAAAGGCGTGAGAAGGGATCTTTACTTACTTTACTTTAGTTGTGCCTAAAGGCGTGAGAAGGGATCTTTACTTACTTTACTTTACTTTAGTTTAATCGCTTTCAGACGCAAGTAATATTTATTTTAACCGCTTGTTGAGCTTAAAAGCATTGATAATCTTTGTATAGATTGCAGGAAAGAGGCAGTTAGGTCGGCCATAGATCCACTACCTCCCTAACAAGCATGTCGCAAGAGAGTTACTTCCCTTGCCATTCATGCCTCGTCAGGTCGCAGGACCTCCTATGTTGCAGGGGTTGTTATGATATGGCTTGGTTTGGCGTTGGCTCGACGTATAAATTGTTTGTAGTAGGTTGTGTTGTCGTCAGTCTATTTCAGTCGCCCAAGACAATTCTGCCTTCACTGGTGGTGGCTTTCCCATCCCCCAACCCCAAGAGAAAGAAAGCACTTGCAAGGAACGTATGGATAGAACAAAATCGCTGTTTCAATACTCCCGAACCGTCATACAGGTAACAGACCCTGAAAATAATCACGAGACGAGAAAATATGGAACGGTTAAAGTATTGACAATTAAAAAAAAACATAACAGATTCGCAACGTAGAAGAGGTCCTGCGACCTGACAAGGCATGAATTGCAAGGTAAGTCACTTCCTTTCTGTGCCCGAAAACGTAAAATGAACATGTTTTTGTGTACCGGTTTGCTATTAATAATGCAAATCTTTTCCTCCTACTGGTCAGCTAAGATGTAGCTGATACAGGAAAGTCAAATTCCTTTACAATTTCCAGCTTCTGTTTTCAAGCAATCATTTTTGGAGAGGAGCTTTACTTGTGGGTTCCTGGAGTTTAATTATAGATTTTGGCTTTATTGCACGTGCTAACGTTGCTTCTGTTGTTGTTTTTATTTTCATTCATAACTACACTGTGGTCGGCATATAAGTTCTTATCATTCGTCTCCAATTCATAAGTAATTGCTGGAGGATTGTGTCCTACTGTTAAAAAAAAAATGATCTTGGGGCTTATAGGTTGTTGTTCACATTTGTGTGTGTTTTTTTCCTGAATATTTATACTGATGAGTTAGCGATGCCTGTCTCCTAGTCTAACTTGTTTATGCACTTCAACGTTTTCTTGTATTTCTGTAAACACATTACCGTTTATTGTTGTGATCAGGGGGTTTGGAATTAGATTAGGGGGTTGATTCTGTGACGTCCTGTAAAAGACACTCAAGTAACCATGGAAACATATAAGGCACCAGGTGTGCAAATGTGTAGCTCGAATCCGCATCATGTAAGATTTGTTTAAATGAATTTGCTTCCTTGGTGAACCCAGCTCAACAGTGGTACCAGGTAAAGCCTAGGAAGTTCCAATTCCAGTTCCTTTTAAGAAAAAAATTGAAAGTTCGACCACGTTCAGGCTGCTGCTAGCTAGCCGAGACTGCTAACAGTCTTCGCCTATATTTGTGGTATGGGTTATTTGCGTCACTTTCGTGACTAAATTCTAGTATTTGCGCCGTTTCTGGTTTTGATGCTTCCTTCCGATTCAGACCGCTCGTCCTCCACCCTGTTGTTACTTGTGCATCTTTCCTTTTCTTACTTGGTGTTTCCAGTTTGTTTTGTCTCCCTTTGATTTGGCCAGGCGTATTTTGTAGTCCTGGGAAGTAAAGGCAGCTGGTATCATAGAGGCCACGTCACCCATTGATTGGTCTAAAAATGTATGAGCCTAGCTTCATTGGTCGGATGCGCCACTATCGTAAAAATGGTCTGTTATTTTTACTTTGTCATCATCGTCATCATCATAAGCCACTTATGCTGTTAAGCGGCATGGGGAGTGATATTCTGCGATCCAGTCTACGCCGACTGGCACTTCTATTGTCATGGCGTCAAGGCCTAAGGTGTCTTTAATTGATATTTATCCATTTTCGTGGCCGTAACTTGCTCTTGTAACTGATCTTCTGAGATGGTGTCATGATGTATGTGTGTAAGTTGTACCACACCAAGACAAGCGATAAACACCTGGTGACACAAAGCGTCACTATGCGGATGAGAACCACCCGTGGAGAGGTCCCGGAAACCCCGTTCAACCGTTAGGGCGTATTTAGAGCCCAGCTTTATTTAGGGCCCCTGGCAAAAGCCAGGTTCTGGCTTCAAAATTAAAAAATAATTGTATCACACTTGGGGACGAGGTTAAAGTGAGATGGTGTGCATGTGATGGTGTTTAATGTTGCTGTATTCTAATGAGATGGCCAAACTACTAAATCTGCTGTTTCTCGAATCTAGTACAAAGTGTCGCTCCTACATTATGTATGATAATTTCATTATTTACCCGGTTTCTGATGGTTAGTTAGGTTGGTGGCTTTTCTCATACATCTCATCTCGCAAGTGGCGATTTTGCGTACATGGGTCTGAAGTAATGTTCAAGTGTGACACTGGTAGCTCAGTGCTGGAATGAATGTGTTGTTTATAACATGTCTCTTTGCATTCATGGTTATGTTCAGATGTCTTTGAAATGATGACAATTGGTATAAAAGTGCATTTGCTTTCTGACATCCGGTATATATCTCAATTATGTCATTATCTGTTAACATACTTCCAGGATATATCGATTTCTTAACTTGTTTCAGGTCATAACCATTTAGCTGCATGTGTAATTTAACACACAAACGCATAAATAAACTGTCTGAATTTCATTACAACATACGAGAGTCATCTTCGTTGCCATGGTGATTTTGATTACCAATCATTGAAAAACATTTGTCAACCCGTGAGCTTCTGTTCGTTTATGGAACAAAAACGGAACTTTCCGTCTAATTAAACAGCCATTACAGGCGCATAGGGTGATGCAACAGATGGCAAGCTGGCCTGTGTTAGGGTGACCATAATATCTTGTGCTCAAAATAGGACATTGCACTAATATTTTCAGCTAAAATCGGGACATCCCAAGCAAGTCAGTTAACCTCTAACACCACCGCCACCCCCCCCGCCCCCAACCCCCTCTCCATTTTCTCTTTCCATTTCCACCTTATTCAACAATTCATAAACTACAATTATTATTATTATT
Source organism: Candidula unifasciata (assembly GCA_905116865.2). Classification (NCBI taxonomy): domain Eukaryota; kingdom Metazoa; phylum Mollusca; class Gastropoda; order Stylommatophora; family Geomitridae; genus Candidula; species Candidula unifasciata. The sequence goes on from CAJHNH020005557.1 coordinate 1,041,388, forward strand.
TAAAATGGTATACACGAGGGAGCTCGATGATCGTAGACCACAAGGCAGATCAAAAAGAGGATGGAAAGATAATGTCCAGACTGACCTACAAACACTTAGTGACAATAAATAGGGAAAAGGCCAACCAGAGAGATGAATGGAGGGGGTTGATATCTGCATCAACGACCTCACGGGTTCGGAATGCTAAAAAAGAAGAAGATCATTCTAAAAGAGATGCTTGAGAAAGGCTGTAGGGGGGACTGGAAAAGACTGAATCATGAATGTAGTCAAGAGAGGAAAAAAGTCGGCACAAAACCGTTTATAAATAACGCACAAAGACACCGAATCAAATGGTTTGGACTCTTAAAGAGAATGGCTTGCGACGCTATGCTATGCTATGTGAGGCATAAAAAGATGTGAAAGACGTAGAACACGAGGTAGACCAAGAACACAATTGAAAGACAACATGAGAAAAATTTTGCAACAGCACGATGTGTCGATGGTCGAGGCCACCAGAAGAGCAAACAGCAGAACTGTGTATCTATTTCGACACCTGAAGCAGTAAAAGAGCAAGTGAAAAATCTCAGTCTAAAATAACCTAATTAAATTCCTGCAGGCGTTGACAGTGGATGTTTTTCGATTCTAGCTCTTGATTGTGTCGACTTCCTGAATTAATTTTGTGTGTGTGTGTGTGCAATAGATAATCGCTTACTTCTTTTTGATATTTAGAGCTGAAATGTAGGAACATATATTATTTGCTAAGCATAATTTCTGTCTCCTTCTTTGTCTGTCTACCTGTCAGTTTCTCTGTGTGTCCGTCTGCCTGTGCGCCTGATTGTCTGTTAGTCCTTCTATCTATCTATCTATCTATCTATCTATTTATCTATCTATCTATCTATCTATCTATCTATCTATCTATCTATCTATCTATCTATCTATCTATCTATCTATCTATCTATCTATCTATCTATCTATCTATCTATCTATCTATCTATCTATCTATCTATCTATCTATCTATCTATCTATCCATCCATCCATCCATCCATCCATCCATCCATCCATCCATCCATCCATCCATCCATCCATCCATCCATCCATCCATCCATCCATCCATCCATCCATCCATCAATCCATCCATCCATCCATCCATCCATCCATCCATCCATCCATCCATCCATCCATCCATCCATCTATCTATCTATCTATCTATCTATCTATCTATCTATCTATCTATCTATCTATCTATCTATCTATCTATCTATCTATCTATCTATCTATCTATCTATCTATCTATCTATCTATCCATCCGTCCGTCCGTCCGTCCGTCCGGCCGGCCGGCCGGCCGTCCCTCCGTCCGTCCGTCCGTCCGTCCGTCCGTCCGTCCGTCCGTCTGTCTGTCTGTCTGTCTGTCTGTCTGTCTGTCTGTCTGTCTGTCTGTCTGTCTGTCTGTCTGTCTGTCTGTCTGTCTGTCTGTCTGTCTGTCTGTCTGTCTGTCTGTCTGTCTGTCTGTCTGTCTGTCTGTCTGTCTGCCTGCTTGTCTGTCTGTCTGCTTGTCTGTCTGTCAGTCTGTATTCCAACATTTCATATATTTCCGATGGATTTATTACAAATACTACGATTTACTATTTTTAGAAATGTAGGCATAGTTTGAGCAAATTCAAACATTTGTAAGTATTTGGTCTGCTGGAGATATTAAGTGGAAAAGCCAGGAGTTGTAGTTGTTGGTCATAACATAATCTGAAACTGTCACCACTCTCTGTTTTAGCACTTTTAGCTTTTAGAGCGGTGTAGACGGACGGGGGAATGGGGCTTGGGCCTTAGGATTTAAGGCCGCCTGTCTAGTGCTGTCGCCACGGACTGTGCAGGTTAGGATGTTTCATTTTGCCCCCGACAGAAAAAACCCATCCTCTAATAGAGGGAGGGGGGGGGTCTGAACCCGGGTCTCCCGAAAGATAGTAGGATGTCTTAACCGCATAGTCAGCCGCTCCTCTAAAATAAACAACCTATGTTACTCTGATGACATCGTATTGATATCGACAAGTCAAAAAGAACTAAAGGAATTGACAGATATGATGGTAGTAGAAAAGGATCAAACGGGCCCCACCCTAAACAATGGGAAGACAAAAATAATATTACAGAAAATAAGTGTCGAAATGTATAATTAAAGTCAAAGACGTCATTTTAGAACAAGATCAGAAATTTTTTAGACGCATTGATCACATCCGGTAGAATATGTATCACAGACATAAAGAACAGAATATGACAGGTCAGGCTGTAAATTATAAAATGAAGAACATTTTGAGCAATACATTCGTGTCTTTGGAAGTTAGGAAAATAATTTCGCATACTATATACGGCCAGTTTTAACATATGGCGAGAATTCTGAATAATTAATTTACAAGCCATACCATTTCTTGAGGCCCCGGAGATGTGGTTTTGCATAAAAATCATATCCAGGCAGCCAAAACAAATCTACACAGAGAGGGCTCGAAGACAACTTATAACAAATACATCAGAAAGAGACTGCCTTCAGGTTATGAGAAAAAGGAAACCTCAAAATGATGTGACCACTGGAAAGAGCTGTGGTGGTTAGGGGAAGGGGTGGGGAAAAAAAGAGGGGGGGAGACAAAAAGACAGCGCGAGCAGATTCTTGACCGCGTGTTATCATGGCATGGAGGGGCGTCAACACACGAATTAAT
>CAJHNH020005557.1:1046566-1047921 GCA_905116865.2 Candidula unifasciata
AAAGTTTCATTGCTGCAAATAATCACCCGCCTCCATTCATCTCTCTGGTTGCCCTTCTCTTTCCAGTTGGTGATATCAAGAGTTTGCAGGTCTGTCTGGACATTATCTCTCAGTATGCCCCAACCAATTCAGTCTATTGGCTTTCATGATGCCATTTATCAATAGTGATTTAAACAGATTATGAATTTCGTTGTTGCTTTTCACTCTCCATTCCCCGCTGTTTGCATCTTTGATGGGTCCAAAGATTCGTCGTAAGACTCTGTTTTCGAAAATCTGTAATAAGGCTTCATCTCTTTTAGTTGTGCTCCAAGTTTCAGAGTCATATAAAACGACTGGTCTTTTCAATGATTTATATATTTTGATCTTTGATCTTAGTGTTGCGAAACAGACACATTGACTTACCTAATTAGAATGGGCACCATTGGAAAACGAAGACATAGTTGATCACAAGGAAGGGGGAAGAAACACTAGATCATAATGGGGCAACGACACATTTTCTTCTTCTTCTATAAATGTTGTAATTCTTAGGAGCAAATATAATGTCTGTCCGTCTGTCTGCTTGTCTGTCTGTCAGTCTATATTTCAACATTTCAGGAGAGCCATATAAAAGGTGCGCACAGTAAAACGCAAAAATGTATGCTAGGAAATGTTAATTAGGAATTTACAAACAAGGGGGTATCCGCCAGTGTGTGAATTATAGGCAAGTACCAAGCGCATATATCACAGGTAGGCGAATTTGATTAGTTCAGTATATTGTCACATGTGAATGGCCAGTCGAGTTCAAGGTAATGAAACATCGTTGGCATAAACGAATCTAGAACAGCAACTACAGATGGGGGAGTCAATGCATAAGAAAATATTTATGGAGACAAGGGTCATGTCTTGATACCCAGCTGTACTGATGGCTGGAGAAGAGATTTCTGGCAGACATTCCGAGGTGAGGAAGCATAAAGGAATGACTGAAAGTGAACATGTTTAGATTGGTGTTCTTTTCTACGCGTTATTTAAAGTAAAGAACTTGTGACTTGTTTAATTACTCATGTTAGTAATTATATTATTGAGAGGGTGTTCTCTCTCTCTCTCTGTCTCTCTCTCTCTCTCTCTCTATCTCTATCTCTCTCTCTCTCTCTCTCTCTCTCTCTCTCTCTCTCTCTCTCTCTCTCTCGTATCATCAGTCAAAACAAAAGATAGACTTAGAATACCACATCAACTCCCTAGGGCTTAAGAAGAGAACTGCTTACAATATTTCTACTGCATGCCCTACTATGTTAAAGAACGTGTCTACTGACAAAGTGTCTGATGCTTAGTTTGAGTGGAAACTGTAGTGACGATCTTCATCTATTTCCTTTCTGATG